>JAYEVB010000047.1:0-24323 GCA_036346415.1 Raddia guianensis | reverse complement strand
GCCTTTATTGCCCAGGGCCCCCGGGAAATTTCCCAAGGTTTTGGCCCCTTAAATTTAATTCCCCTTTTTGGGAAAATTTCCCCAACCAAGTTAAAATTTTTCCCCAAACAAATTTTTTTTTTTGTTTTGGATTATTCCTGGGGTTTTTCCCTTCTGTCCTTCACCAAAAGTTTTTCCCCCCCAAATTTTTTCCCGAATTCCAACCCTTGAAGTAAGAACCTTGTCGCACCGCAGTATCGAGGACATTCATTGGTTCAAAAATCCTTTGGCTTGATTTAAGTAAAGCCCTTATCGATTGGAAGCTCACTTTTTGAGCTTTATCCATACCTAGCTACTCGATTCCGTTCCTTCAAACCTTTTCCAAGTTAGGTTAAAGCAAACCCATCTCTAGGCATAGGCCCTCTTGCACTTACCATTAGTACTCATTTTCCTAAAATTTTAAACATTCATTGTTTATAAAAGAATCCATAATCGAGACAGTCTCAACCTGCAAAAACCACTTTGGATTGCCGAAAATCAAGTGGAAACAGGCAATTCAAAATCAAATTTGGATAGGATTTTCACAACATAACCCGATGAAATTTAGACAATAAATTTGAAACCAGCCAAGAAGCTATGAACCAATTTTAAAACATTGCCGAAGTAAAGTCAGAATGTCTCCAACCAAGATGTTCAACGATTTTCACCCATTTCCTTTTTACCCACCCCTAATTTTGGAACAAATCTTTTGGGCACCAGCGATGTCAGTTAAGGACATTTCTAAAGCATCAAAGATCATAATCCATTAGTACTTGTTGGCCAAATCCAGTTTGTCGCTAAGAAACGCGTTCTTATGGGTACCAATGTTCATTGTTGTCCGTGTCTGACCAAAAACCTCTCATTTAACAATTTTCCAATAGCGATCCGATGTCGATCAAGAACGGTTGGCTGCAGGGAAGGGAGCTAAAGAGAAGAAAGTTCACCACTTGGTCCATTTTAAGTTCAAAAAAGGGACCAACCTTGAACGGAAATGATATCCAAATAACTTAGGCCTCTGGAATCTGGTTTGTTCCATTGAAGTTACTGTCCTGGAGGTTCCTTCCATTGCCGGGCCATTTGCCTTGTTTTGGGGGGCCATTTGGACCTGGATGCTTCTGTTGTCCCCGGCCACCAAATGCTCAGGACCTTCTTTGCCTTTCTTTGGTTTCGGGACCAAACACAGGAGGTTTTCTGCGACATCATGCAAGGCCTTGTGCATTCCTTTACAAATTTTTCCAGTTCCCATTAACTTTTCTAATATTCCAACAAGATGAAGCTAGGAATTTGGGTGTCTATCTGGCTTCAAGGGAAACCACCCCTTGTTTGGTTCCGACCATGTAGGAGCATAACCTTAAGCCACAAAAGACCATCAAAAACTTGGAATCATTGAGGACTTAAATGGGAAAGATTGCTAGGGCTCCATGTAGGCCATTGCAAACAATTCTGAAGCAATATGTGAACATTTACCTGGATGTGTGAAAAGTTCACCAACAAGCCACTTCTCCACACTCTTGCTTTAGGATATAGAACCACACTTAAAGTTATAGATTTCCAAGGTTGACCAAGCATTCAATCTACATTTTAAGCATTCACCCCTAAGTTCATCTATTAAAAATGTTATAGATCAAATCCCCATTTCTTCTGACATTTCCTCTTAGATGGAATTGACACACATCATGAATAAGTGATCTCTGAAAGAAAACAGCAATTAGTTAGACCAAATTCAGGATTTGACTCCCGGAAAGTGGGGAATGATATCCCATTTGGCAATCGGATTACAACCTCTTCATGTGCCATGGCTACAACCATTCAACTTCACCTTTGAAAGGAAAAGGCCATCTTACATTGTTGAGATCTTACTTGATTAGTCTTGCCCGCTTTCGATCCCTCTCTCTTTTACTCTAGACTCCATTCGGTACGAGCTGGCCAAAGGTCGCTCTTCCTGCTAAGACACTTGAACGATTCGGCCCTTGAATAGCTCTTCCTACTGCTTTCCATTGTCATTAATGTTGACACTGGAGTTTCAGGGCTCCGATGGCACTAACGCTTATTCCCTTAAACTGCCTCCGGGAACCCTTACCGATAGATTCATTGACCTTCGATTTTTCCGCCAATTGTTCCATTGGGACACTCCAGCTGCCTCCGAGCCTGTAATCATCCAGGAATCCAATCCATCCCGCACCCTCTCCACCCTCTTTCCCAACCATAGTACCGACCCGCTAACCTGGATTTAAACATACCATGACGATTCCAAGGAGCCGTTTCAACATACCCTTCGACGTATCACCCATGGTCATAACCATATCCAATAATGTGACCCGTGTCCCTTGGAGGATTGACCAAAACCCATCTCATTCCATTGGACAGCACTATCAAGTTTTGATGTGGTAGTACTACTGAACAATGGTTCTTTACAACCAAGAATTTCCAGCCCTGTCTTACACAAAGCAATTCATGCCAAAATTAGATCCAGGATTAACCTCAATTTATTGCTAGGAACCCAACCAAAATGAGATCAGGCCAGATTTGTGAACTTAAGGTTTAATTTTATGCCCTTGGCCTTATTCCTCACTCTCCCCCAATACTTCAATGGTTAAACTAAATGTCACAGATAACCAAGGAGTATGCTCTTTCAAGTCAAACCAGCTTGTTCAAGTTGTGGTAACCATGAGGGAAGGTATTTAAGGTTTTTTAATCAACCTTTGGAAGGACTCAACCATAACAGGCGTTGAGGAACTAGAACGGACCGTGGACCTTCCAACAGACACCGGTGCTTAAAATGGGCCCAAAGTTCGGGCCTTGCCCAGTCCTAACTCGAGAGTTTCCACCAGGGGCTTTACCCAGACTACAACAACCGGGGCGGTTCCCACCAAGTTCCAACCCTGCACGACCCACGACACATGAAACCACAGGACCCACACTGGGTTTCCACCGGAAGTTCACCCCGACATGGGCCACACCGGCCTTGCACCCGAAATGGAAGGAACCATTGAAGGGTTTTACGAGAATTGCCTTACGGTTTCCACAGACGGGTCTCACTGACAAGAACCCAGACAAAGAGGACACTAACCTCAACCCACCATGGAGGATGGCAAGGCAACCATGGAGAGCCAAACGGAATGAAAGAGGCTAGGGATGCTCTCTTCTTCCTCATTTCCAATTCCTACCCAATAAGGAACCCTGGGAGCCCTGGTTGGGAAGGTGGGCAGGTGCTCTCAAGCCGGGCGTACCCCATTTGGCCTACCCCTTTTAGCCCAAGGAAAGCGGCGAAATCGCGATGATTCCAAGCAATCCCCCCGGACCGGTTCCGGCGAGTGGCCAGGATTTGTGGTGTTTCGGCCTGTTGTGAACCGACTGATCTTACTGTGGGACCATTTCCTAGCATGTGGGCGTCCCCGGGCTGGCGACCCCCTCGACCTGGGAGATGCAGCCCACCCGATGGCGCCAGAGACCCTCACACGCACCAGCGGCGACCACATGAGCAGGGCCACCCCACCCCCAGTCGACACTGGCAAAGCACCGGGACCCCCAGGCCACCCAACCACACACATGGACGGCGCCACTGGGGGCGATTCATAGCTGACCACCGATCATCCACTCTGAGAGGGCCCTCGCGAGGAACGGATCCGGCGGCCGAGAACCCCCCAAGCAACGACCCCCGGGACCAAGGGACGCCCACCCAACCGCACCCCGGCAATGTCAAGGTTCCCAAGAAACTGCCCAAACCCCATGGACTCCACGGTGCCTGGACCTGCGTGGGACCCGCCGAGAAGGAGATCCAAGTGGAAAGACACCAGAAAAGAGAACATAAAGGGCATCCAGCCTAATTTAGTTCCACAATTAAAATTGCCCGGGCAACCGGGCCCAGGGAGGACCTCGGGGGGCCGGGGCTGTGGAGGGGTTGAGCCTCCACCAAGGGGGCAGCCAGCCAGGGCAAGGCGAAGGAGAAGACAAGGCCAGCCGGGGGGCAACCCGAGGGAAACCAGGCCACCAGCGAGGCAAGGAGGGCCGGGAGGCCAGGGCAAGGGCCTGGAGGAGGGACGAAGGTCCCGCTCAGTAAGTGCGGGGCCCCCCGAGGGAACCAGCCCGGAGAAGCGCCAACCCGGACCGCCACAAGGGGGGTGGGTTCAGCGGCCGCAGCCGGGGAAGGCTCGGAAAGGCGGACGGACGCCCACAAGGAGGAAAAGGCCTTGAAGGCCAGGGAAGAAAAAGGCAAAGCAGCCTAGAGAAGAAATCCCGGAATTTAAGAAGTAGCTAATTTGACATTTCAAATTGCAACGGGTAAAAATTAAACCCCCAAGGTCAGCGGCGGAAGGAAGGCCACATCCACATACACCGCACAGAATGTGTCTCCATCCACCACCTTGGTGAATAGTGTCGAGTCGACCTTCCAACCGTGAATCCCTTGCCGATGAGGAAGTCCTCGCCTTTCATACCACGCCTGGTGCTTGCTTGAGACCATACAAAGCCTTTGACAATTTGTACACATGATCGTGGTGACGTGAATCTTCAAACCCCGAGGTCGCTTCTACATACACTAGCTCTCCTATGTACCGCTGAGGAAAGCACTCTTCACATCCATCTGCTTGAGAGGATGTTGTGGCACGAGAGAACGCCACAAGCAGCCTAATAGCGCCCGACGGGCCACGGAGCATAGGTGTCTCCACAATCTATACCTCGATCTGGTAGAACCCCTCGAGCGACCAACCTAGCCTTGTTAGCGCACCACCAATCCAAACTCATCTTGCTTGTTCTTGAATACCCATTTGGTGCCAACGCTGCGTGCCGCTAGGCCTTTACCAAAGTCCGCACTTTGTTTTCTCTCAAAGTTGTTCACCTCGCATCGTGATTGATCCAGCCTAGGTCATTCAAGGCTCCTCCACTTTCTTTTGGCTCAAGCTCGTACACAAACGCCGTGCTCATGGTCGGTTGTCCTAGACCTTGTCTCGCAGACACCGTGAGTCAACTCCCCAATCACTTGATCACCGGGTGATCACGAGCAATGGTGTGATGGGTCTTGATCAACTGGTGGTAGCTCATCCGATTCTGATCCGCTCACATGTCGCTCTCCGCCTCGAATCTGATCAAGGCTTGAGCTAACCGCCGAGGTGAAGCTCCCCGACTGTACTCGCCAGTGTGAGGGTGGAGCAACAACCTCGGCTCCCTCCGAACCTCTACTGGTCTCACATCACCACCGGCATCTCCTCCACCGCTTAGCCAACCGCCACCATCCACATCATCTAGGTTCTCATGCTTCCTTGACTTCCATTCGACTCTGTCAACTTCACATCACAGTCTCTTCAATCGACCATCGTTTCATTGTACACCCCAAGGAAGACCCTCTCGTCAATATCCCAAGAAGACTCTGTCCACTCTACTCGAACTTGCCCAAGTGCTCCCGCTTTCTTGATGTAGACCTTGCGTACCAAAACCCTCAAGTAGAGACATTGGGCCTGCCTTCCCACAAGCAGCCAGAGGACGCCTTCTTCGTGAGCTGTGAAGATACGTACCTGTTGATGTAGTGACAAGTCAGATTGATTGCTTCACCGCAATGTATGTAAGTCTTGTACTCATCTAACATTGTCCTTGCCATCTCAATGAGCTGCCCGTTTTCCTCTCAACCACCCCATTTTGCCGAGGGGTATAGGTGGTCGAGAACCGTGATCAATCCCTAACTCATTACGTAATGCCTCAATGTAAGTGTTAGTGAACCCGCTCCATTGTCACTTCTCACCTTCTTGAGGGTACACTCAAAAGCATTTTGGGCTTTTACAAACTTTTGAAAACATCTCCAGCTTGAGTTTTATCGTAAAAAGAAACCCAAGTATATCGGGAGAAGTCATCAACAATGACCAGCAATAAAGATTTCCGATACTCACATATGTTGTTGGCCAAAAAGATCCATGTGTATAAGCTCGAGAGGTCGAGATGTAGACATGACATTCTTAGCAGGATGTGAGCTTGCCACTTGCTTGCCACCGATGTGCATCGCATAGCTTGTCTTTCTCGAATGTCACATCTTGCACACCAAGAATCAACTGCTTTTAAAAAATTTCTTCAATTTGCCATGCCGACATGCCCAAGACGCCTATGCCAAAGCCAACCAAGAGAGACTTTGGCACAAGACAAGTCGAGACTGACATGACACAGCTCATTAAAGTTCACAAGAAACAAGTTTTCAAAACGAAAGCCTTTGAACACAAGTTTTTCATTTTTGTCCAAAACCAACAAGCCCTCGGGTGAGAAATTACAATGGAACCCCAAATCACATATTTGGGCAACAGAGAGAAGATTATAGCTCAAAGTTTTTACTAAAGACATTGTCAATTGAAAGATCAAGAGATTGCTACCTTTCCAACTCCAAGTACCTTGCTCTTGCTTCCATCTCCAAAAGTGACCTTGGGGAATCTTGCCTTTCTCCCCTATTGAGGTGAACAACCGGGGGTTGCCGGTCATGTGTTGGGTGCACCCACGTCGATGATCCAATGGCACCTCCACCCTGTAGTTCACCTGCCAAATGAGAAGATCACTTAGGACTCAGTGGACCCACACAGAGGTCCCCGAGGGTTAGCCTTCAAGCTAGAAGCAAGGAGCAAAGCGATCAATCAATGACTTGGGCACCCAAACATGTGCCTTGTGCTCATTCTCACCTTGAGCCCAACAAATCTAGCAACCATCCTACCTTGAACATTTTTCTTGAGCAGTAGTGACCGTGATAATCTTAATGTGCTCTAGGAAGTCTTTGGTTGTGTGGTTGGGAGGTTATGATTTTGGTTCCTAGGAGGGATTGGTCTACCATTGTTGTGCCTAGGGGACCATGCCGGTTTTGCCTAGGTGAAGGCCAAGTGTTGAACCTAGGACCTTGCCTGCTTGTTGTGAAACCTAGGACCATACCAAATGTTATACTTAGGACCATATTGCTGCACTATGATTTCTTTGTTGCCATGTGGAGTTATAGTGCCTAGGAGGTCCTTGCCATGCGGTGTCCATTGTGCATCCTAGGAGCATTGTTGCTAGTGCGAATTTGTTATGCCTGCAATTGCTTCTTCTTGGGATGAGCGTGATGATAACCTTGTCTACCCAAGCAGATGCTCGAGGAACATTGGATTTCTTCCTCCCTTTGGCTTTTCAGGTAAAACCCAAACCACCTTTTAGGAAGGTTTTTTTGTTCCTTGAGCATCTTATCCAAGGCTAAGCTACCCTCATAGCACTTCCCAAGTCCTTTATCAAATTTTTTAAGTTTGGCTCTAAGTTCACCATTCTCAATAGCTAGTTCTCTAGCAGCCAAAGCAAATTTGCAATTATCGAGTACAATCATGGGCATTGCTAGAGGAACCACTAGAGCTAGAAGCAATCGTGGTCAAATCAATCAAGTCATCACATGAAGTAGAGCAATCAATCCTAGGAGGTGCAACAATCAAGGCACAAGCAGAGCATCATCAACAACATCAATAGGAACAAATGAGGAAGGTGTAGAACATCAACCAAAGCATGACAATCGTGACATCAACAGATTGAGCAACAGCAAAGCAATCATGGAAGCATTATCGCTAGAAGCCGCCATTACTAGCCCTAAGCTCATGAATAGTAGCAAGGAGATGTTCTACCGACTCATTCATAGCCCTATTCTCTTCTTCTAGCACACTTGTTTTCTTAGTCATAGCATTACTAGAACCCATCATGGAGTCATGTTCAGCTTCTAGTGATTCATGCTTAGACACAAGATCATTGAACCTAGCATTTAAGTCATTAAGACGCCCCAAGTCTCATGTTTCTTGATCTTTCCTTTTCAAGAAAGTCAAGTGCTTGAGCAAGGTAACTCTAGCAACTTCCGCCTCATCTTCGGGTTCGAGTCGAGTCACAAACCTCGCTTTCTAGATGGCTTGACCATCAAGCACTTAGCGATGTCGATCGGAGTCGATGTCGCCCGTGTAGTGGAAGTAGAGGAAGCACTCCGTCATCATCGGAGTACCACTCTTGAGGTTCAAGGATCGGTCCGTGAGACATCTTGAGGGAAAGTCGGTGGTGGTGGCATGCTCCGAGTGATTGCCATCCCGCTAATCCTTGGCCACTTGACTCCTCGCCATCACTTGAAGTTGACGTCGCGCCGAGTCAGCCATCAACACCCATTCCCCACAAAGGCTAGCCTCTTGCCTTGTGAGGAGAGCACCTTGAACCCTCGACTTCCGAGGATTCTTCTTGTAGTCCCTCCGCCTTGGCTTCTCGCCATCACCCTTCTCCCTTCCTTTGTCCTTGTACTTGGTGTTGCCCTTCCGGGGACACATCAAGCAATATGTCCTTCTCCCGACACTCATAGCATCGATATGATGCATGTGAGTTTCGCCATCCTCTTCCTCAGCCTCCATAGCCATTCTTGTTCATGAACCGCCACCTTGTTTCATGAACAGTCCAAGTGTTGGAAGCCCTCCTCAGCTCACTCCATGACATCTCACAACCATCCCCGCTTGACTCGACTCGGGGCACTCGCTTTGATCCACTAGCCTTCAAGCGATCACTTGATTTTTCGCCGGAGCAGGAAAACCTCGATCATTGAGGAGCATCATCTCATGTGGGTGATCTTGCCGAGCAGAACAGGTGCCAGCCTTCTCCACATCACCGCCAAGCAGAGATAGGTAATGATATCCCGGTAATCCTTCTTGGGGAGGATCCGCAGATCTTCCCCGCACACTTCATCATTTGCAATAATGTGACCGGAGCCCCTTAAGCTCAAGTATGATGGGGTTGCCGAGTAAACATAGCATTGACATTCTCATTAGGAAGCATTCTGAATCGATCATAACGCCCTTGACAACTACTAGTCTACCCTCCTTTATCAGCTAGAAGTACACTCATGAATCTCAATGAGTGATCCATATGTCGTGTGCGCTAGTGAGATTGTTAACCCCATCGAAACCTCCATGCTCAAACCACAAAACAAAGCATTCATGGCCTTAGCATCGGTTTCTAGGAGTTTGTTTTGGAGCGGGTAGGTATATTGTTGGTGAGTGTGACACCATGAGGAGACTCTACAACCCTCCAAACATCCATTCCCATGGCCCGCAGTAAATACTTTCATTCAAGAACTTCCAAAACTAAAATTAGTGCCACTAAACGTAGGAATCCTATTGGTACTACACTACCCCCGCCCACCATCTCTATGCGGTTACAACTAGAGACCAAGCTCTGATACCACTTGTAAGGATCCTAGGCCGAGAGGGGGGGTGAATCGACTTTTTCAAGTTTTTCTTTTTAATTTGCTTGCTTAGTTTGTCACATTAGGAACCCAACTATCGATTGGCCTAGAGTCTAGTTATGAAGTGATCACAATAATGCATGTTTACTACTAGGAGGCTCGATGGCACTCACACGCAAGCGATTGATTCAAAGCGGAAGTAAATTGATGAGACGGGAGACGCAAACCGAGTTGTTTATCAAGTTCGGTGCTCAACACATGAGCACCCCACGCCTCCGCTGAGGAAACTTCTCACACAGAAGTCGGGACTCTTTCGCCCCTAGCCCTCAATCCACTCGTGGTAGCTCTTCACCAACACATGGTAGGCTAGCCCAAACCTTCACACGAGGCGAAGTTCCTCACACGCGAGAGTTTCACACCCACGGCACCGACACACGGCAGACCGACCACCGACACACGGTGGGTTTCACTCAACACATGAGGTACCCCAACACATGGAGGATTTGGATCCGACACACGGACGCCTTTGGCACCTCCGACACACGGAGATGGTCACGACACACGGCGGACTTTGCACACCCCGACGAATGGAGAGGAAGCACCGTGGGAAGCACGGTGACCTTCACGGAGAAGGGTTTGTTTATACGCTTGGTGAAGCTCTCATGATGACGGTGTCTCACGGTGACAAGAATCCCAAGAGCACAAGACCGGAGACACTCAACTCTCAACCCACCATGGAGGATGGCAAGGCAACCATGGAGAGGACACAAACCTTGAGATGATGAGGAGGAGGCTAGGATGCTCTTCTTCTTCCTCACTTCTTTTCTCAATCTCACAATCACATGGAACCCTAGGTGAAGGTGGGAACCATGGGAGGAGCTCTCTTGGTGTCTAAGGGCAAGGGGTGGCGGCTAGGTGAGGCTCTCTCAAGTTTCTCCCGTGCTCCTAGCCCTATTTATAGGCCCAAGGCTAAACCCTAGAAATGGATTTGCCTCAGATTAAATCGCGAGATTCAGATCCCCGCCGGACACCGTCTGTTCTGCCGGACGCCGTCTGACGCAGGATTTGGCCAAATGTGTGCTTGTCAGACGCTGTCAAGCTGTCGGATGTCAGTCTGATGAGGCTATGTACCTGTGATTTAGCCATTTTCGAGCTAGCTCGTTGGGAACCGTCATTGCCGGACCTGGGCAGGTGCACTGGCGACCTCTCCTCACAGGGGACCCCTAGGCGAGCACGGCGACTCTCTATGAAAGCACGGCGACCACTACGAAATGGGCGACTCACCCCCAAGCATCAAAGCGATCACTCGAAAGCACTCAAGCGACCCCACGGTGAGCTGGGGCGACTCACCCCAAGCACTGGCGATCACTGGAAAGCACGGCGACCACTTGCTGAAGCCGGGCGACTCACCATGAGCCCGGGCGACCACATGAAAGTAATCACGACCACCCTAAGCAAGCGACCTCGGCGAGATCGGCGACCTCTACGAGCCGGGAGACCTAACCCCAAGCACGGGCGACCCCACGGCGAGGACTGGCGACCTAACCCCTAAGCACCGGCGACCCCACTCATGAGGATTCATGCACCTAACCCTGCAACCCCATGACCCTGACAGTGTAATTGCTCTAGATGGTTCGCCAAGACTAACACTGCACTCTTGAACCCCATGGGACTCACTACCGATGTTTCTGGACCTGGTCAAGTGGGACCCAAAGAACCGTGAGAGATGTAGTCGATCCGCTGAGTTGGACCAAGACGCACACAAGAAATTCAGAGAAACTATAAAACAGAGGTCCTTATCCTCATGCTCCTAACAGATTTACCTAGTTGCCATCAATTAAAAAACACTAGCCCATGGGAGGCTTGAACTTACAATCTCCCCTTTTGGTAATTGATGACAACGCTCGCAAATCCAACATGACAAGGCACAAATACAATCTCTTGTGCAATGGGTTAGCTCAAGCATTGCATCCCAAAGAAAAACGCAGATAAAGACTAGGCCAAAGAATGAAATGCAATGTATATGTAGACAAGAGCTCCCCTAAATCAATGCATACCACTTGTAAGACACGATAGTACCATCACATCACATGGAGCAAAGCATCTCCATCCTAATTTTTCGTCCTAGGAGCAAAGCATCTCCTAAGTCTACCACTTGTAACCTAACACATTTTCATTCTAGGAGCAAAGCATCTCCTGAATCTACCACTTATAAACCCCCCAAATTCCATTCTCCTAAGTCTACCACTTGTAACCTAACACATTTTCATTCTAGGAGCAAAGCATCTCCTGAATCTACCACTTATAAACCCCCCAAATTCCATTCTCCCATCTTTGCATCCCAAAACATGATTATGCCCAAAACATGGATTTGCACTAATTTCTCCCTTTGGCATCAATAACCGTAAAGTAGCAAAGTATGGGATTAGCAAATGAAGCGCTTTGAAGTTATACTAGTGCACGATGCCCATAAGTTCATCACACTCAAAATCTAGCCATCTCAAGGTCACAATGTCACAAGATCAACTAAAGCTCAATTATTAAATGTGTGATTCAAGTTATTTATGACCTAGAGCAAGTATAAGATGAACAATAGCGAGAAGTGTCAAGAGTTGCTCCAAACTTCAAGGGACACATGATGCACATTTTGGTTGAGCTCATTTTTGAAAGGTTTCACATTTTGAACCTTGAATTTTCTCAAATTTGCCATATGTCTCAAACCATAGGCAACGCCACCCAAAGATGACACAAGGTGAACGCCTCGGGTCATCCAAAGCTCCCCTAAGTTCATGCCTAGTGCAATGACAAGCTATCTCATCGAGGGAGACATTGGTGAGACATGCATTCTCGCTTTTAGCACATTTTACAAGTTTTGCTTAACATTTTCTCAAAAATTGCTCAAATTAGCTAAGTAAAGATATGTGCAAAAAAAAGGAGAGACACACTCTAGACTAAGAAGCACATGATCAATCAAAGAGTTCAGAGCAATCAAATGAGACTAGAAGCTATAGCTCTCCTAACACAAGCTCATGGTTTTCAATTACATGATATGTTGAGTTAAGCACCAGCTGAGCTAGTGACAAGGTAAACACATGCTATAGCGATCAATTTAATGTGATGAAAGTATAGGCAATGAATAACCTTCAAAGATAATGTGCAAGGCACGAAATGCTCAAACCGGCTTCAAAAGATTTGCAATGAATGACGAGCCACGCCGACCAACTCATGCTATGTTTGACTTGTCTAAAATGTTCAGCCATTTTCAATTTGTGGTTGCGTTCATCGAGTGGCTTGGTGAATATGTCGGCAAGCTGGTCCTTCCGTCTGACATGCTCAAGCACAATGTCGCCTTTGTCACATGATCCCGGGAAATGGTGACGACATCAATGTGCTTGGTCCGTGAGTGTTGGACCGGTTGCACGCTATCTTCACCGCGCCTCGCTTGTCGTGATAGAAGAGGCACATGGTCAAATTTAGCCCAAAGTCAAACAAAGGATCAGATTGTAAAGTAATCAGGTATTAATAACTCCCCGCCGCTATATACTCACCAACGGGTAGATAGCGCCACGGAGTTCTTGCTTTTTTTGACGCCCATGACACAAGACACCTACCCAAAAGTGACATGCCCCGAAGTGCTTTTGCGATCGATCTTGCACCGCATAATCTGAGTCGAATAGCCTAGGAGCTCAAACTGCAACACTTTTCGGGAATCAGAGGCCTATGCTAGGTGTGTGTTTCTGTATCTAAGTATTCGTTTCAGCAGCCATATGCATTTCTTTAGGGAGGCTTGGAATCTAGCGACATGCACACACTAAACATGATATCCGCCTAGATGCTACCAAGTAGAGCAAAGCACCAATCATGGAACGGTAAAGCTTTTGGTCGACATATTTACCTTCTTTGTCGAGGTCGAGGTGGCGCTCGCTCCCATTGGTGTCCGGATCGGCTTGCGTAATATCCATGTCAAGCGCTTGAGGAGGTCTTGGATGTACTTCTCTTGGCATATGAAAGTCCCGGTCTTGATTTGCTTGATTTGAAATCCCAAGAAGAAGTTCAACTCGCCCATCATCGACATCTCGAACTCCTTGCTCATCATGTCGCGAACTCTTTGACCAAAGTCTCATTTGTGCCAAGATGATGTCATCCACATACACCGCACAGAATGTGTCTCCATCCACCACCTTGGTGAATAGTGTCGAGTCAATTCTTCCAACCGTGAATCCTTGCCGATGAGGAAGTCCTCAGCCTTTCATACCACGCCTGGTGCTTGCTTGAGACCATACAAAGCCTTTGACAATTTGTACACATGATCGTGGTGACGTGAATCTTCAAACCCTGGAGGTCGCTTCTACATACACTAGCTCTCCTATGTACCCGCTGAGGAAAGCACTCTTCACATCCATCTCGCTTGAGAGCGATGTTGTGGCACGAGAGAACGCCACAAGGGGCCTAATAGCGCCCAGACGGGCCACGGAGCATAGGTGTTCCACAATCTATACCTCGATCTGTAGAACCTCGAAGCGACAACCTAGCCTTGTTGCGCACCACCAATCCAAACTCATCTTGCTTGTTCTTGAATACCCACTTGGTGCCAATCACGCTGCAGCCGCTAGGCTCTTTACCAAAGTCCGCACTTTGTTTCTCTCAAAGTTGTTCAGCTCCGCATCGCATTGATCCGCCCTGGGTCATTCAGCGCTCTCCTCCACTTTCTTTGGCTCAAGCTCGACACAAACGCCGTGGTGCTCACTGTAAGTCGCCGTCCTAGACCTTGTCTCAAGACACCGTGAGTCAACTCCCCAATCACTTGATCACCGGGTGATCACGAGCAATGGTGTGATGGGTCTTGATCAACTGGGTGGTAGCTCATCCGATTCTCGTGATCCGCTCACATGCCGCCTCCGCCTGAATCTGATCAAGGCTTGAGCTAACCGCCCGAGGTGAAGCTCCCCCACTCTCGTACTGGCCAGTGTGAGGGGTGGAGCAACAACCTCGGTCTCTCTCCTAACCTCTACTGTCTCACATCACCACTGGCATCTCCTCCACCGCTTCTAGCCAACCGCCACCATCCACATCATCTAGGTTCTCATGCTCTCCTTGACTTCCATTCGACTCGCCGAACTTCACATCACAGTCTCTTCAATCGACCATCGCTTTCATTGTACACCCCAAGGAAGACCCTCCGCTGAATATCCCAAGAAGACTCCCTGTCCACTCTACTCTGAACTTGCCCAAGTGCTCCCGCTTCTTCTTGATGTAGACCTTGCACCAAAACCTCAAGTAGGAGACATTGGGTCGCCTTCCCACAAGCAACAGAGGACGCCTTCTTCAGAAGCTTTAGAAGATACAACTGCTGATGTAGTGACAAGTCAGATTGATTGCTTCACCCGTAATGTATGTGAAGTCTTGTACTCATCTAACATTGTCCTTGCCATCTCAATGAGCGCCCCGTTTTTCCTCTCAACCACCCCATTTTGCCGAGGGGTATAGGTGGTCGAGAACCGGTGATCAATCCCTAACTCATCACGTAATACCAATGTAAGTGTTAGTGAACCCGCTCCATTGTCACTTCACCTTCTTGAGGGTACACTCAAAAGCATTTTGGGCTTTTTTACAAACTTTTTGAAAACATCTCCAGCTTGAGTTTTATCGTAAAAAGAAAACCCAAGTGTATCGGGAGAAGTCATCAACAATGACCGTGCAATAAAGATTTCCGATACTCACATATGTTGTTGGCCAAAAAGATCCATGTGTATAAGCTCGAGAGGTCGAGATGTAGACATGACATTCTTGGGTGTGATGAGCTTGCCACTTGCTTGCCTACCCGATGCATTAATCGTGATAGCTTGTCTTTCTCGAATGTCACATCTTGCACACCAAGAATCAACTCGCTTTTAAAAATTTCTTCAATTTGCCATGCCGACATGCCCAAGACGCCTATGCCAAAGCCAACCAAGAGAGACTTTGACGACAAGACAAGTCGAGACGGATGCGCAGTCTCATTAAAGTTCACAAGAAACAAGTTTTCAAAACGAAAGCCTTTGAACACAAGTTTTTCATTTTTGTCCAAAACCAACAAGCCCTCGGGTGAGAAATTACAATGGAACCCCAAATCACATATTTGGGCAACAGAGAGAAGATTATAGCTCAAAGTTTTTACTAGCAAAGACATTGTCAATTGAAAGATCAAGAGATTGCTACCTTCCAACTCCAAGTACCTTGCTCTTGCTTCCATCTCCAAAAGTGACCTTGGGGGATCTTGCCTTTCCCCTATTGAGGTGAACAACCGGGGTTGCTTGTCATGTGTTGGGTGCACCACTGCCGATGATCCAATGGCACCTCCACTCCGTAGTTCAATTCACAAATGAGAAGATCACTTATGTGACTCTGTGGACCCACACTGAGGTCCCCGAGGGTTAGCCTTCAAGCTAGAAGCAACAGGAGCAAAGCGATCAATCAATGACTTGGGCACCCAAACATGTGCCTTGTGCTCATTCTCACCTTTGAGCCCAACAAATCTAGCAACCATCCTACCTTGAACATTTTTCTTGAGAGTGTAGTGACCGATAATCTGTAATGTGCTCTAGGAAGTCTTGGTTGTGTGTGGTTGGGAGTGTTACATTTTGGTTCCTAGGAGGGATTGGTCTACCATTGTTGTGCCTAGGGGACCATGCCAAGTTTTGCCTAGGTGAAGGCCAAGTGTTGAACCTAGGACCTTGCTGCTTGTTGTGAAACCTAGGACCATACCAAATGTTATACTTAGGACCATATTGCCGTGCACTATGGTTTCTTTTGTTGCCATGTGGAGTTATAGTGCCTAGGAGGTCCTTGCCATGTGCGGTGTCCATTGTGCATCCTAGAGCATTGTTGCTAGTGCGCAATTTGTTATGCCTGTAATTGCTTCTCTTCTTGGGATGAGCGTGATGATAACCTTGTTCACCGGCAGATGCTCGAGGAACATTGATTTCTTCCTCCCTTTGGCTTTTCAGGGTAAAACCCAAACCACCTTTTAGGAAGGTTTTTGTTCCTTGAGCATCTTATCCAAGGCTAAGCTACCTCATAGCACTTCCCAAGTCCTTTATCAAATTTTTCAAGTTTGGCTCTAAGTTCACCATTCTCAATAGCTAGTTCTCTAGGGTGTAAAGCAAATTTGCAATTATCGTGAGTACAATCATGGGCATTGCTAGAGGAACCACTAGAGCTAGAAGCAATCGTGGTCAAATCAATCAAGTCATCACATGAAGTAGAGCAATCAATCCTAGGAGGTGCAACAATCAAGGCACAAGCAGAGCATCATCAACAACATCAATAGGAACAATGAGGAAGTGTAGAACATCAACCAAAGCATGACAATCAGTGACATCAACAGATTGAGCAATGTGCAAAGCAATCATGGAAGCATTATCGGCTAGAAGCCGCCATTACTAGCCCTAAGCTCATGAATAGTAGCAAGGAGATGTTCTACCGACTCATTCATAGCCCTATTCTCTTCTTCTAGCACACTTGTTTTCTTAGTCATAGCATTACTAGAACCCATCATGGAGTCATGTTCAGCTTAGTGATTCATGCTTAGACACAAGATCATTGAACCTAGCATTTAAGTCATTAAGACGCCCTAAGTCTCATGTTTCTTGATCTTTCCTTTTCAAGAAAGTCAAGTGCTTGAGCAAGGTAACCTCTAGCAACTTCCGCCTCATCTTCGGTTCGAGTCGAGTCACAAACCTCGCTTTCTAGATGGCTTGACCATCAAGCACTTAGCGATGTCGATCGGAGTCGATGTCGCCTGTAGTGGAAGTAGAGGAAGCAGCATCGCCATCATCTGAGTACCACTTTGAGGTTCAAAGGACCGTGGAGACATCTTGGAGGGAAAGCTAGTGGTGGTGGCACAAATGAGTGATTGCCATCCCTGCTAATCCTTGGCCACTTGACTCTCGTCATCACTTGAAGTTGACGTGTCACTGAGCCGCCATCACCACCCATTCCCCACAAAGGCTAGCCTCTTGCCTTGTGAGGAGCGACCCTTGAACCCCGACTTCGAGGATTCTTCTTGTAGTCCTTCTGCCTTGGCTTCGCCATCACCCTTCTCCCTTCCTTTGTCCTTGTACTTGGTGTTGCCCTTCCGGGGACACATCAAGCAATATGTCCTTCTCCCGACACTCATAGCATCGATATGATGCATGTGAGTTTCGCCATCCTCCTTCCGCCTCCATAGCCATTCTTGTTCATGAACCGCCACTTTGCTTCATGAACAGCCAAGTGTTGGAAGCCCTCCCGAGCTCACTCCATGACATCTCACAACCATCCCCCGCTTGACTCGACTGGGCACTCGCCTTGATCCACTAGCCTTCAAGGTGATCACTTGATTTTTCACCGAGCAGGGAAACCTCGGATCATTGAGGAGCATCATCTCATGTGCGGTGATCTTGCCGAGTGAGCAGGTGCCAGCTTTCCCACATCACCGCAAGCAGTGAGATAGGTAATGATATCCCTAATCCTTCTTGGGAGGATCCGCAAGATCTTCCTCGCACACTTCATCATTTGCAACAATGTGACCGAGCCCCTTAAGCTCATATGATGGGGTTGTTTAGTAAACATAGCATTGACATTCTCATTAGGAAGCATTCTGAATCGATCATAACGCCCTTGACAACTACTAGTCTACCCTCCTTAACAAAGAGAAGTACCCTCATGAATCTCAATTAGTGTGATCCATATGTCGTGTGCGCTTAGTGAGATTGCTAACCCTATCGAAAACCTCCATGCTCAAACCACAAAACAAAGCATTCATGGCCTTAGCATCGGTTTCTAGGAGTTTGTTTTGAGCGGTGTGTGGTGTATATTGTTGGTGAGTGTGACACCATGAGGAGACTCACAACCCTCCAAACATCCATTCCCATGGCTCTGCAGAATACTTTCATTCGGCAACTTCCAAAACTAAAATTAGTGCCACTAAACAGAGGAATCCTATTGGCGCTACACTACCCCGCCAGCACCATCTCTATGCGGTTACAACTAGAGACCCGAGCTCGATACCACTTGTAAGGATCCTAGGCCGAGAGGGGGTGAATCGCTCTTTTCAAGTTTTTTCTTCTTTTAATTTGCTTGCTTAGTTTGTCGATTAGGAACCCAAACTATCGATTGGCCTAGAGTCTAGTTGCGAAGTGATCACAATAATGCACAAGCGCTTACTAGGAGGCTCGATGGCACTCACACACGCGTTTATTGATTCAAAGTGCGGAAGTAAATTGATGAGACGGGAGACGCAAACCGAAGTTGTTTATCAAGTTCGTGCTCAACACATGAGCACCCACGCCTCGCTGAGGAAACTTCTCACACAGAAGTCGGGACTCTTTCGCCCCTAGCCCTCAATCCACTCGTGGTAGCTCTTCACCAACACATGGTAGGCGTAGCTCCAAACCTTCACACGGAGGCGAAGTTCCTCACACGCGAGAGTTTCACACCCACGGCACCGACACACGGCACCGACCACCGACACACGCTGGGTTTCACCTCAACACATGAGGTACCCCAACACATGGAGGATTTGGATCCCACACACGGACGCCTGGCACCTCCGACACACGGAGATGGTCACCACACACGGCGGACTTTGCACACCCGACGAATCGAGAGGAAGCACTGTGAAGCATCGTGACCTTCACGGAGAAGGGTTTGCTTATGAGCACGCTGGTGAAGCTTCGGCGATGACGGTGTCTCACGGTGACAAGAATCCCAAGAGCACAAGACCGAGACACTCAACTCTCAACCCACCATGGAGGATGGCAAGGCAACCATGGAGAGGACACAAACCTTGAGATGATGAGGAGGAGGCTAGGGGATGCTCTCTTCTTCTTCCTCACTTCTTTTCCTCAATCTCACAATCACATGGAACCCTAGGTGAAGGTGGGAACCATGGAGGAGCTCTCTTGGTGTCTAAGGGCAAGGTGGCGGCTAGTGAGGCTCTCTCAAGTTTCTCCCTGCTCCTAGCCCCTATTTATAGGCCCAAGGCGAAACCCTAGAAATGGACGGCTCAGATTAAATCGCGAGATTCAGATCTCCGCGGACACCGTCGCCTGTTCTGCCGGACGTCCTGGCTGCAGGATTTGGCCAAAATGTGTGCTTCTGTCAGACGCTGTCAAAGGGCTGTTGGATGTCAGTCTGATGAGGCTATGTACTGTGATTTAGCCATTTTCTAGCTAGCTCGTTGGGAACCGTCATTGCCGGACCTGGTGGTGCATCGACACCTCTCCTCACTGTGGGACCCTTAGGCGAGCACCGGCGACCACTGGCGAGCACCGCACTCCCCCATGAAAGCACGGGCGACTCCCATGAAAGACGGGCGACCACTGGCGAGCCGGGCGACCACCGCGAGCCGGGCGACTCACCCCAAGCACTGGCGATCACTCTACGAGCACGGCGACCCCTCACGAGCTGGGCGACTCACCCCAAGCACGGGCGACCACTCGGCGAGCACGGGCGACCACTAGGAAGTCGGGCGACTCACCATGAGTCCATGCGACCTTACTGCTGGCCGGGCACACTTCACCCCAAGCAATCATGACCATGCAGGACGGGACACCTCTGCGAGCCGGAGACCTAACCCCAGCACGGGCGACCCCACTCGGCGAGGACGGGCGACCTAACCCTGCAAGCACCATGACCCCACGGCGAGGACGGGCGACCTAACCCCAAGCACCGCACACCCTGGACAGTGTAATTGCTCAGATGGTTCGCTCAAGATTAACACTGCACTCTGAACCCCATGGGACTCACGGCTGATGCCGGACTGTGCCTGGGACCCAAAGAACCTGAGAGATGTAGTCGATCTCACTGAAGTTGGACCAAGACGACACAAGAAATTCAGAGAAACTATAAAGCAGAGGTCCTTATCCTCATGCTCCTACTGCATTTACCTAGTTGCCATCAATTACCAAAACAATTAGCCCATGGGAGGCTTGAACTTACAGGGGCACCATGGAGGACCTCGTGGGGGGTCATCGGAGGAGCGCCACAGCCAGGATAGCGGGTTTCGGAGCATCTCCGAGCACGGGACTCAAGGAGCCTTCGCGACCACTGGAAGCCGGGCCAACCAAGGCGGCGGTGAGGAAGATCAAGGCCCGGCCGACCGAGGAGAGGCAATCCCGAGCTCTCCGTGAAGAGGCCGAGGAGCTTCGCGCGCAAGTCGCGGGGGCGGACGTCGCGGAAAAGGGGGAGAGTCGCACGAAGTCGCTCGAGGAACAACTCCACGACGTGTCGCAGTGGCGGGGTCAGCTGACGGCGGAGGTGAAGGCCTCAAGGCTCAGCCTCGCCGAGGAGAAGCCGACCGCCACGGAGCAACTCAAAACCGCTGAAAGGAAGGGCTGGCCAGAGCGTGGCTCTGTCCGAGGAGCTGCGCGCCAAGACCGAGGAGGTCGAGGCTCTCCGCGAAGAGGCGGCGGAGCGGGCCCGGTTCAGCAAGGAGGAAACCGATCGCTCCGAATCGAGGTTAAGGAAGGCTTCAAGGTGCAAGGAGAAGTCCTCAAGGCTGAAGATAGAGAACGAGGAACCTCAAGGAGCAGCTTGCTTCAAGTAGAAGTAGGGTTGTACTCCTTGTACCTGTAAACTTTTGAGCAATGCAATAAAGACCTAACTTTTACATAACAAGACTTACCTTTTCCCTGCAAAAACGAGCAGAAAAAAGACAAGGACGAGTAGGAAACTAAGAGAAAAGGCACGACGGCGCTAGAAAGGTTTTAAGAAAAACCGGTAGAACGCTTAGCCTAACTCCCATTTCAGCAGTACCGCTGAAACCTGAGTTTGCGAACCCAACAGTGCATAAGAGAAAGAGCGACGCCTAGCCTCTCGACACGGACGCTGCTCAAGACCTAAGTTTATAATTCTGAGGACGCATGAGAGAGTTGAGCGACACCAGTATCCTGCTCGATTTGCTCCATGAACTCGGCGTTAACGTAAGTCGTGCAATTCCTAAGGTAATCAACAAGGAAAGTGCTTCGCCGAGGGCTTACGAGAGCAAGCTTTGCCAAGTGGTTGTGCCATGAGTGGTAAGTGTCTCCGCCGAGGGCTTACGAGAGCGATTTAGCCGCGTGGTCGGATGCCATATTACGCAACTTCGAAGTTTGGGGACTTGTTGAACGTGATACGGCAGGAAAAATCCTTAAGATTATGAGCCGAGTGTTCGCAAGGTCAGCGTACCATCAAGTATTACCGTAGAGAGGGTAGTCTTGACAAGACGTGAGACGGAAAAGTGGCCGCAGGGGCCGCGAAGATTCACTTTATTGATTGAACTTACATGGAGCCCGACAGATTTGGACGAACAAAGGCGCCAAGTTTGACAAAAGCGCTGGCCAAAACACGTAAAGACCTACACAAAGAACTTACGACGCGGTCAATGTTCCAAGTGCTGGTCAGCTCTCCGCCCCTCCATTGCTGTGCGCGAATGTTTCGGCGAAAGAGAAACGATCGGAACGGACCCTCCCAACGGGAGTTAACTTGTTGGCATTGGATGTGTTCGACACACAAGAACCAGGTCGCCCGCCTTCAAAGCCCTTGGTCGAACCATTTTGGCAACAGCGGTTTGCCAAGATCTTGCCGGTAGCGCCATTCGGACTGTGCCCGCTCGCAGGTGCCTTCGGGAGATCGAGATCGAGTAGGCGCTTGCTCGTCGTCAACCAAGTTGACCGAGCTCGTGCGAGGCGCAGCCGAGTACAATTACGCGCGCGTGATGGCTTCGCACTATAGACCAATTGAACGGAGTTTCCCGCTGTCGGCCGGGTCAGAAAAGTAATCGCCCAGAGGACGGAAGGAACTTCGCCAACCCAAACCTTGTTGTGCTCAAGGAGTGCCGCTAACACGCCGCCGCTTGATATCCCGGACGATCCGGTCTGCTAGCTCTCTCGATCCGCTTCCATTGCTCGTGCGATGTGACACAGAGGCTAAACAGACCTTGGTGCCCAAATTGCTCGCAAAGATTCTTAGAATAGCGTGCTTCGAACTGGTACCGCTTGTCGGTGATCGCCTTATGGGGATCCCAAAAGCGCTGCGGACCACGCTTGCTTTTGAAGAAGCGCATACTGCTGGCGTGAAGAGACGGCTACGTGCTCCGCCTCAATCCATTTTGTAAAGTGTCAATAGCGACGAGCAAGTGTGTATAGCTCTTGTACCTCTTAGGAATGGGACAAGCAGATCCAGCACCCCATGTGCTTAAAGGCCAAGACGGGGGATCGCTTTGAGCTCTTATGGCTTTATGCCTTCCTAGTGAAATTGGCAAGCTTCAGACTTTGTCACAATCTTCCGGCATCTTGTAACGCCGTTGGCCAAGAATAGCCCATGCTAAACGCGCTATGTTTACCAGTGAGTTCTCAAGAAGCCGTGGTTACTATTAGCACTTCGCGTATGTCCCTAAGAAGGAACATACCTCCGCATGAGATGCACTTGGAGAGAACTCCCCAGCATCTCGGCGGTAAAGGATGCCGCCCATAAGCTTGTAGCGAGCAGACCTTGTGTTGAACGCCGGCTTTCTTCGCAAGCGGTCCCATCTCTGCAAGATACCTGACAAATGGCGTTGTCCAAATTCCGGCAACGCCGATGACGGAGAGAAGACCATTGCCTTCTTCGCTGTTTCGTCCGAGACGTGATTGATTTGTTGTGAAGGTGCTCGATGAGCACCACGGAAAGCAGTGTTCTCGTGAGGATCCATACTTGGACAGCTTGGTCGGTCGTAAAGTTGTCCTCTCCCGGCACGTAAGAGCACCTCGAAAATCGAAGTGCCGCTTCCAACTTCCTCACTTCAACCAGTATCGCGCTATTGAGTCATCGCAAAGATCGGAGCATTCTTTGTTGACTGTTGATGACTACCGTGAATCTTCTTCACAAATGTTGGACACCGAGCGATTTGCACGCTTAAGTCCCGGCGAGAGGCTCAGACGCAGTAGTTGTTAGTCGCCGCAGTGTAGCTGATAGAATATCGAGTTGTTTCCTTGAGGAGAGATGAGAACAAAACTAGCCCCCTGAAGCCAGGGCATGAGCCATCAAAAACATGGTCAATGAGGGGTCATCGTTGCTCGGAGTTTTAGATTTGGGCGGCAGTCCATTCATGCACAAAGTCACCAAGACCGAGACTTAATAGCAGTCAAGCAAAGAAACATAATATCAAATTTCGCCAGCCCATTGCCCATTTAGCTATATGGCCGCCAACTTCCTTGTTCCTTAGAATTTCTCCAAGAGGGAAAGTGGTCGACCAGATTTGATGCTACCGGAAATAATGGCGAAGTTTTCTCGAGGACATGAGCAAGCGAGAGGAGCTTCGACCTCGTGGTAACGCCTTCGATCCGGTGAAGCACCTGCCACGTAATAGATTGGCCAGGATGCTTTCCTTTCCACCTAAGACCAAGGCCACCGCCAGAGGTATACAACCGAGATAGAGTAAGAGCCGCCGTCAGGTTATGGGTGGTCAAGATGTGGGTTGGACAGTATTGCTTTAGCTCTGAAAAGATCGATCACCTTCCTTCCGTCCATTCAAACCATTGTGCTTGCGAGGCCTCAAAGAAGGGCAGCCTCGCCTACCGACGGAAATAAACTCGCCAGAGTAGCATCCGTCTGGTGAGGCTCGAACTTCTTGACGGTAGTTGGAGCCTCGTGATATTTTCAATGGCCTCGATTTTTTTAGGGTTGGCTGAAATTCTCATAACCAATTACATAACCGAGCAACATTCCATCGAACACCAAAGGTACATTTATCTAATTTAACTTTATTCGATGCTCTGCTGAGATTGTGAAAAGTCTCGCCAAGTCATTTACATGATCCGGAGCAAGCTTGTTTTTACAACTATGTCATCGATATAGACCTCCAGTTTTTCCGCTACTGCTCGGGAAAGTCTTCCATCAGCTACGAACGTGGCACCCGCGCAGATCGAAAGACATGGTCGTAGCGTAGTGTCAAGGGATGATGAAGATGCCTTCTTCATCCTCGGGAAGATGCTTATTTGGTAATAACCCGAGTAAGCATCTAAGAAACTCAAGAGCTGGAGATCCATGCTGCCGACTCACCGGTCTATGCGAGGCGCGGAAATTGTCTTGACAAGCTGCTCGTTTGGGGATCCACACATCCTCCACTTGG
>JAYEVB010000068.1:0-27009 GCA_036346415.1 Raddia guianensis | reverse complement strand
AAGAAAAGTACGTGGAGACCGAACAACCCTGCATTTCAATAAATCCGGTTAGCGGATCACCGCAAGCATTCGAGGAGTACAAGCCGCTTACCAAGGCAAGGCCGCGAGTGAGTAGAACAAGGCCAATGCACGTAAGAAAAATACCACCACCATCTCCGGTCCGGTGATTACAAAGAAGGCTATGCCAAAATGGGAGAAGGTGAAGAAGAGCTTAGAAAAGGGTATAGTACCAAACAAGATCGGGAGCTCCGCCACGAATCGACCTTGGGTCACGGAGGAGGTCAAGGATGATGGCAAGTCGAGATGGCACCACAAGCGTAATCCGTGAAAGAAAGGATTGTGGAAGCCATCGAGAAGCAACGTGCGTGATCCTGGTGGTAGACAGGAGAATGACGAAGCCATTTAACGCACTCGGAACGCAGAACATCCGTGAAGGACACGAGGACTTGCAAGGTGTGTCGTGGATGGTCAAGCTTTCAAATGATCAAGCCACATACCGAGCCGGAAAGAAGGAAAGTAAGAGAACACAACAGAGTCAAGAAATCGAACAGAGCTCAAGGAGCATAAAGAAAACATGGCGTAAATGCTAAAGCGGAAGTGCATGCCGCAATCGCTAGTCTTCAAAGACCAGTGGGGTTATCGTTATGCTCCGGACAACATGGTTAGTCCCTAGGCTCCGGCCGGGCGGCCTACGCGCCAAACAACGCGGTACGATCGATGAATTGCAGTGCCCAGATCCCGTGGACGACATCACCGCGTTCTCGCCAATGTGAGCTACGCTATCCAACCGCACAACCTCACCTCAAGGTGGCTTACGCTTTGGCCTTCCTGGAGTTTCGCCACTATTCCATCAGAACCCTATACCCGCTGGATACCCAAGGTCACGCTGACGAGGCGGTGGCTGGATTTGAGGATACGGAGCTCGATATTGCCGAGGAGACGATGACCAAGCTTGGAGAGGTCGCCCATAACATCATCCTCCGCGCGAAGAAGTACATTGTCGGTAATAAATACCGGGTACAAAGAGTCCCGAGAAGATCAGCGGGCCCCACGCCAGCGCGGGCGATCGTGCCCTGCATGCTGGCGAGCCCTCGCCAAGGCGGGCCCCACGGTCGCGGGCGATCAGTTCCCAGCTGCTGGGCGCAGCCCCTCGTAAGACCAGTGAGGGCCCCACACGCCGCGCGGGCGACTGTGTCCTGCCGCTGGGGCGAAGCCCATCGCAGCGCGGACGAGGGCCCCATGCGCCAAAGCGGCGGTGGGCGAGCCCTTACGCGACGAGGGTCTCCCATCGCCGAGTGGGGCCCGCGGCGTGAGCTGCCCGGAAGGAGTCTTCGGGCGGCTCCTATGCCGCGGGCGACGAGCGATGACGCGACATCACGCGGATAGACAACAAGAAATGATTACCGCTATAGCGACCTCGCAGGTCTCGAAAGCGGCCATCACGGGCGCAGCCGGAATTGACCGGCAGAGAGAAGGTTTGCTTAAGATGGCCGCCGCTGCCGAGGAGCAGCTGGGCCCCGCCCGCCATCTCACCGGTGTCTGGCATGCGAGCCGAGGCCACTTATGGGCACGCGAGGCGATGCCGCCGCGAAGCAAGCAAAGACGTTGCCTCTCCGCCGTGTGTCTCTGCTGCATCGAGCGCATCAGATCGCTTACTTCTTGGCTCTCTCCGTCGGTTCGAGGCTTGTATAAAAGGAGAGGAGAGAGAGAAGAGGGTACGCTTTGGACACATAGTTCACAAGCATTCTGTAAACCACATTCCATTCAACCACAACACGAAAAGAGCTAAGGCTCAGCAGGAGTAGGACTATTACTCGCGAGGGGGTCCGAACCTAGGTAATCCCCGTGTGTTGCTCTTTGCTGCGTCCCACGCTCAAATCGAACCGAGCACGGCCGATAGGCTAGCAGGATAGAAATCTGACTAGGGGTGTGATCCGCAGTGGTTGAGCGGCGAACACGCCGTCAGTGGCGCGCCAGGTAGGGGGGCGCTAGCATTGGTTCCTGCTCTTCGACTTTATCGATGGCGGATCAGCAGTCCGCGATGGATCCAGAGGCAGCCGCCAGAGCCGCGGCCGCAGCGTCGGCCGCGGCAATGGCGATAGACCAGCTAGGCGGTAGCCATCCGCCGAGGGTTGGGACCCTGGCGGAAAGCAGCCACCCCGCTCAAGCTAGGCGACGCCTGGCCCTGGAGGAGTGCACCCCAGCACAAAACCTCCACGCGCCAGGGCTCCTCGCGACAACCCACCGGCAGCCGGTGACTCGGACTTTGCCGCCCGTGGTCGCTTAAGCCCGCCCGCCACGCCGATGCCGCCACGCGGTGGTGCAAGTTTCGGAGGTGCGGAACCGGCGCTTCGCTTTTCCCTGTTTTTTTGCCCTCGCACCCTCTCGCAGATCAAATGGCAGGAGGGGCGGGTCATGACGACAGAGCTGTGCGATTCCACGGGATCGACCGCGAAATGGCGGTGGACCTGACCTTCGTCCCATTTGGAGGACCGCCACTCATCGATGGAGAGGATCTCGCGACAAGCTCCGGGCCGGCGGCGCGACCGAAAGGCGCGATCAGCGGCCGACGCCGCCGTCTGCGGGGACCAGCCAGGATTCTCGTGAGGTTGCCCCCGCCAGCGGCGGCGCTTTCGGCGCCGCTTAAAGCGCTTGGGCGACGGACGAGGGCTGGCCCAGAGCAGAGGTTTCGACGCCGGTTGCCGCGCTTTTTCCGAGGAGTCGCGCCAGTCCAGTGGTCGGAGAGGTTTCGACCGGCGCCCATCGAGAAGTACGACGGCTCCACCAACCCCGACGAAGTTCTTGCAGATCTACACTACGGTGATGCACCGACGGAGGGTCGGGAAGGTTCTCGCGAACTATTCCCGCAGCCCTCCCCCGCGGAGTCCGCCAGGGCTCATGCGAACCCGCCCCGAGTCGCTGGGTCGGAAGGAGCCGTTCGAGCTTTTCATCACCAACTTCTGTGGCACCTTCGAGCAGCCCGGTTGAAGACGATCTCCACAACGGGAATAGAAGAAGGGAGCGCCGCGCGACTACATCCGGGCGCCTCACCAGTTCGCAACACCATCCCCGACATCTCCATCGACGCCGCTGTCACGGCCTTCGAGAGAGGCGCCCGAGACCCTGTGGTTAAGGAGAAGATGGCCACCCGCAAGATCAAGACGATGGAGGAGTTTTCACCGGCAAGACAAGGCGCCTTCAAAGTGAGAGTTGCTCACCGCCGCACGGGCGGGGACACCGCGGGCGGCGAGGCCGACTTCAAAAACCCCGCGCAAGGACAAGAAGAAGTATAAGGCGGCCGAGACCGATAGGTCCGCCGCCAAGCGCGACGACGACGACGACGAAGACGGCGGCCGCTACGCGCGGCGAAGCGGCGCGGGCACAAGAAAGGAGGAAGCAGGGTAAAGCGCGCGGCGCGCGCGGCAAATGCCAGAACGGTCCCGCAGGGCGTTAAAGGCGACCGCTGCGGATCACGGCGTTTCGCGGCCGCGACGACGGGCGAGATCGCCGCCCTCGCGAGTGGAGCGGAGGGGCTTATCGTCCCATCCACCGCAATAGCTTCCATTAACTTGGCGATTGCCACGCCGCCAACAAGTTGGTGGACAAGCGCCACCCACGCAGCAGCAAGCGCCCGGCAGCGGCGGCGGGCAAGGAAGCGGCTTCGCTTGGTTTCAAAGAAGCGAGCGTGAAGTTGCCGCCATCCACGGGCGGATCGCCATCTATCCGCCCCATGCTAGCTTTAAGCGCATGGCGAGGAGGGTAAGCCGCTGCGTTCGGGCGCGGGGTCGCAAGGCACCGGGCGTGGTCGGAGCAACCGATCGCGTTTCAACAGCCGACACCCGCCAAAGATCACGCTCGACATCTCCCGATCGTGGTTGCGCCCACGGTCCGGAATGTCGGGTTAGGGCGGTGCCGATCGACGGAGGGAGTTCTTCAACCTCCTCTCCGCCGACTCGCCAAGGCGCTTCAGATCCAAAGAAGTAGAGCTTCGACCGCGCCCCGCTTTCGCATCGCTACCGGGTGAATCCGCCCTCACGCCACGCCACCTCCCGTGACGCTTGAGGTTCGACAACTTCCGCACCGAGATGCTCGAGTTCGCGGTGGCGGACTTCGACCTCCCGCATAACGCCATACTAGGGACGGCCGGTGCGACCAAGTTCATGGCGGCTGCCACTATGCGCATATGGTGGTGAAGATCCCAGGCCACCGCCCCATCGTTTTGAAAGTGGATCGCCCGGAGGCGCCCGCCGCGACAAGGACACTCGCTATGGCGGGGCGCTGGCGCCTGAAGGCCGACGCTCGACTCGGAGCTCCGGCGAAGATCCGTGCTCTCCCCGTTCGTCCGGGAGGTTAAGGCGATCTCCCCGAGCGAGTCGACCCGCGAAGACTGCTCGGGTGGGCGCCTTCGCAACGCCAATAGGAAGGCGCGCCATCTCCTTCCTCCAGCTTTAACGCAGACGTGTTTGCATGGCAACCGTCCGACATGGCTGGGGTCCCCAGGGAGGTGATTGAGCACAAGCTGGCGACGTTCCCCGGCGCGCGACCGGTCATGCAGAAGGTCTGGAAGCAGTCGGTGGAGCGCCAAGAAGTTATCCGCCAGGATGTGGACAAGCTTTTAAGGGCGGGGGTCGTCCGTAGTGTCGCCCATCCTAGGTGGCTCGCGAACCCCGCCCTCGCCAAGAAATCCAACGGACGGTGGAGGATGCGCGGACTTCACCGACTCAACAGTATGCGGCTCAAAGGATCCGCACTCGCCGCCTCGCATTGATCTCTTCGCCGATTCCACAAATGCGCGTAGCAAGTACAGGCTTTCGATGCGCATCGGTACCACCGATTAGCATGGCCAAGAAGATGAAGACAAGATAGCTTCGTGACGCCTATGGGCGCTCATCGCTACACAAGGATGGCGCTCGGTCAAGAATGCAGCCCAACCTATCGAGGGCCATGCACATCGCTTCATCGCCTCAAATAGGGCGGAACTCGGAGGTGTATGTCGACGACCGTGGTGAAGTCCAAGAAGGCGAGGAGTTGATCGGCGACCCAGAAGAAACCTTCGCCAACTTGAGGAAGTACTCGCATCAAGCTCAACCCGAGAAGTGTGTATTCGCCGTCTGGCTTCAGCAAGTCGCTAGGTTTCCTTGTCTCCCGTGAGGGGATTGAGGCGAACCCGACAAGATCGCGGCGATCGACAACATGAAGCCCCGACGCTGCTTCGGCAGATGCAAAGGCTTGGTGGGTCGCTTGACCTCCCCGGGCCTTTATAGCTCGCCTGGGGATAAAAGTCTCCCACTACTCAGCTCCTAAAGAAGACCAACCAATTCGAGTGGACGGCGGAGGCGCAGGAGGCGCTCGACGGGTCAAGAAGTATTCACCGCCTGCGGTTGGTCGCCCCGACCCGGAGAGTCACGATCCTTTATGTCGCGACAAACCCCTAGGTGGTCAGTGCATGTCAGTGGCGGAAAGAGAAGGTGTTCAGCTTCCATTTACTACATCAAGAAAGTCCTCCACGACGCCAAACAAGGTACTCACAAAGACCAGAAGATGCTTTTACGCAGGGTCGACGGCGGCCCGGTTAAGGCCACTACTTTCAGGGCGAGATCACCGCCTTTGACTAAGTACTTTGCGGAGATCCTTCAACCGCCGGGCGACGGACCGTGACGCTGCGGGCCATGGAGCCGGCAGAATCGACCAAGTTCGCTCCCGAACGGCCATCAAAGGGCAAGCTCGGGCGGAGTTCGCCAATGAGTGGATTCGCGCGACGCAGGTCAAGACGCCCCGCATTCTCGCCAGGACTTTCTTCTTCGACGGTTCGCTCCGCTTGAGGGCGCCGGGCAGTGTCGCTCGTGTCTCCCACCGGGCGACATTGTCCCGGACTCCGGTGGTGCCGAGTTCCGCGCTACTAACAATGTCGCGAGTATGAAGGATTGCTCGCGGACTCGTGGTGGCTTCGACTCGCATCCGGGCGTTGCAAGTAAGGATGACTTTCTCCGGTCATCAACCAGCGCAGGAAGGATTTTTCCCGCCGATCCCGCTATGGCGGCCTACCGGGCGGAGGCGCGCCGTTAAAGCGGCATTTCGAGGGTTTGGGCCGCCAAGACGCCCTCGCCACAACAACTATATGGCGGATGAATCGCCCTGCATTGCCTCGCCAAAGGCATCTGCTCCGCCGGGGTTTTGAAGAAAGACTCACGCGACCGTCTGCCGCAGCCTCAATCTCGGCGGGACGACGCTTCGACGCAGCCCCACTTCGAGGAGACGCTACCAATCTCGCCACAGCCCCGGCTGGAGGGAGGAGGCGAAGAACTGGCCGAGGCGGAAATGCCGTGCCAGCAGAGTACGCCGGGCGACAATGCTAACGCTGCCACGCCGCCCAGAATGTCGCGGATGGATCGATCTCAGCCTACCGCGGACGGAGTGATCTCGACGATGACGCTGCTTGGCCGAGAAGATAGCGCAGCGCCAAGCGCCACGCCCGTAGGTGGGGGACTCAGACGCTGTATGCAAACGGAGTTCTACCGGCGCGCTACCGGGAAGCGGGAGCGCACTTTCATGAGATCCATGGAGGCATGCGCGAGCCATTCGGGAGCCGGGCGCCGTTGGGAAAGCTCGCCATGGCTTTATTGGCCTATCGCCTCCGTGATGTCTTCGAAGCCGCGAGGAGATGCGGCGCGTAATTTCTATGCAAAGCGATCCACCGACCGCCCAGCGCCGCAAACCATTCCGCCTTCTCGCCGCTTCACGGTATGGGCGGGCGCCGAGGTTACACGACCGCTTCGCCGCCGCCGACAAGTTCACTAAGTGGTGGAGGTATCGCCGTCCCGCGATCACGCTCGCCGCAGCCATAATGTTTATGAAGAGCATTCTTCGTCTGCTCGCGCCGCCAACAGATCATCACCGATAACGGCGTTTCAGCCTAAGAGCGCCGATTTCAAGATCGGTGCGAAGAGCCGAGTACTGTTGCGGCTTCGCCCGCTGTACATCCAAGAGCAATGGGCAAGTGGAGCGGCAAACGCGAAGTACTCAAAGGGCTCAAGAAGAGGGCTTTCGACCGTTCGAGAAGCGCTGCAAGCGCCGGGCGGAAGAAGTCTCCACCATATTATGGGCGCCATGGACTACTCCCAACAGAGCCACCGGCGAGACCCTTTCTTCCTAGTGTATGGCTCAAGCTGTGCCCCATCGAGCTCGCTTTGGGTCCCTAAGGGTGGCGGCTTCAAGATGAGACCGACCGGCTAAGATGAAGTAAATCTCCGGAGGAGATCGAGATGTGGCGACGATCCGCCGCCAGTATCAAGAAAGCGCCGCACCGCTATCAAGCAAGGCGGTGTGAGAGAACACCGGCAAGCAGGTGACCTTGTTCTCAGAAAATCCAAGCGCAGTCGGGCGAACAAATCGCTCCCTTGGGAGAGCCCTTCAAGGTGGTCTCGGCCTCCCGCCTGTGCTCACCAAAGCTTGCCTTCGAGGATGGTCGCGAATTGGCTAACACTTGAACGCCGAGTACCGAGGAAGTTCTACCCGTAGGTAGTCGCTCCAAGAGCTTTTTGGCTTTCCTTTGGAGCCGAGCGGCGAGGTCTTCTCCTTCGCCGCCACGGGTCAAGCAGGTACAAAGCCATCTTCAATATAAAGATAAGTTCCGCTCTCTCAGGACATCCGTTTTTTCGCTTTAAAGTCTGTTAGAAAACGCCCTGCTGAAAGCCGGTAGCGAAAAAGTACTTTAAGGCCGATGGCCCTTAGTTGCAAAGATTTAACGCTATAACTTGCGGCCGGGCGAGGCGGCGGACGGAAGGCGGGTTCTAGCCCGTGTGTCGGCTCGTTCGGGTAATGCGCCAACGGCGCACCGCCGCGCCTAGACCACTTCCGAAGCTAAGCTCGCCACGCAATGTTTAAGGTCGGTTCGCAAGAGGCCATAAGGGTTGAAGTAACCAAAAGCCTAAGGAAAGTGTTTCACTTCCAACGTAATCGCTCACCTAAAACTTTTGGCAATCACCGCTTAGCCACAAAAAGTCTCTTAGAAAACATTCTGTCGAAAGCTGGTAGCGAAAATGTACTTAAGTCTGATGGCCCTTAGTTGCAAGAGCAAACGCTTAAGCTTGCGGTCGGGCGAGGCGACGTGGATTAAGGCGGTTCTAGCCCGTGTGTCCGCCGATCCGGGCAACGCGCCAACGACGCACCAAATGACTAGACCACTTCCTAAGCCGAAAGTGCTCACCACGTAATATTTAAGGTCGGTTTGCCGAGAGGCCTAAGGGTTGAAGTAACTAGATGCCTAAGGAAAAACGCCACTTCGAGCAGAACGCTCGCCTAAAGCTTTTAGCGCTCAGTGCTCCCAGCTTTTTTCGCAAATAAGAGTTTGCGCCAAGTTTGATCGAGACTCACGGCGAAGAGCAAAAGTTTACATTAACAGGTCTCAGACAGACAAAAAGATGAGGGAGTTCGCTTACCTCGCCTTTGTCTTCATCGCCTCTCACGCGCGCATAGCGCCGCCCATCATAGAGACGCGGTTGGCGGCGGTTTCAACCCGCGATCGCCGAACAGGTCCACCGGGCGCAAGGTTCTTGGCGGCGCCGAGGTCAAACGCGCGCTTTGGGCGAGGCAGCTTGCTCAAGATGAACTGGCTGCTTCGAGAGCGCTGGGGCGACCATCTTCGACGCTCGCGGAACGCATCACCACCGGAGATCGCAAGGCCTCGCGGCGCGCTTCCACGGCCCCAACATATCAAGGCGGCGTCTCTCCAATGAGAATACAAGGTAACGCCCGCCGGGCTACAGACGCCCCGGTTGCAGGTAGGCGGCGCGCAAAGATGTCGGCGAGGACCCGGCGGCGCAGAGTGTTCGCTGGCGGTTCGACGTTTTGTGGTCGAGGCGCCAGCGCTTGCGCCGCTTCCTGCTGGCCGCTGCTTCTCGCGGGCGATCTTCCCCGCCAAGCCGCCGCTGCCGACGGCTTGTTCCGCCGAGACCGAGCGCCTCCCGCGCCGCCTGTGTGTGGGCGAGGGCGTGAGCGCTGGGCGGACGCACCAACGCCGGCGTAATGGCGCCACGGCGTTATGCTGGCGGCGTAACGGCCGGAGGTTCCCACTGCCTCCGCGCGATCTCATGGCGGCCGCCTCGCTCACAAAGGAGCTGCGGCGAAATAGCTGGGGGCGAAGTCGTAAGGGATGGAGCTTGAGGCCCCAGCCGTCTGCTCTATCATATGAAGATAAATGTAAATGTGGTTCGTATGTGAAAACATGCAAGATGCTAACCCTAACATAAAGTGTGCATAAGTGTAGAGAAAGCTACCGGCGCGCGCGCCTGTAATGCAAAGGTTGAAGGGTAGCGCTGCCGCTTGGTCGCGAAGCGCGGTGGCGCGGCGCCACGGTTGGCGCATCGAGCAAAGGCCGGGCGCGAGTAGCGCCAAGGGAAGCGCCGCGCGACGGCGGCGGCCGGCTGCGTCGCGAAGCGCCGCAGAAGCGCCGGAGCGGAGGAGCGAAGAAATCGCGCAGCGACGCCAGCTCGCAGTGGTCGCCAAGGCTCGCCGGGCGACGGAGCGGTGGCGGCAAGAAGCAGGCTCCCCACCGGAGAGGGCCGAGGAGGCGGCAGGCTCAGACTCGAGGGGCGAAGCTCTTTGGCTCGCTTCTTCTCCTCGCCGCCGCCATCGGTGAGGATGAGGCGGCGCTCCCGAGAGCGCTGTCGAGTCGGCCGCCACGCCAGAGTGGCAGCGGTCGCGGAGTTTTGGCGCACCGGGGGCGGATCGCGGATCTGCATTGGTCCCCGGGCCACTTGGACTACAGGACCAGAGACCTCCGTGGGGGGCAGCCCACGCAAGTACTAGTTGCGCTCCCGTGGATCCCACTCGCAGAGGGGGCGGATGGTCTCCGGCAAAGAGATATCATCGGTGGGCGCGGTCAAGAGTCCCACTCACCATCGCCGAGCACGCTTCTCCCAAGACGCTTCCTCGGCCGAGCGCAAGAGAGAAGAAGAAGCCATAAGTCACAAGGAGTCAAAAGAAAAGACATTCCAAAAAGACAAGAAACCCGAAAGATTGAAGGGGCATTTACCTCCGGGGACAAGAAGGACTCCATCGCATCGCCATAATATTGCAAGCGGGCGAACCTCATGCGAGCGGCAGAGGCGCGCCGCAAAAAATCCGCCGCAACGGGTTCCGGCGAGCCCGCTATGCGAGCTCAGCCGACGCGCTTCTAGCATCTCCTCACCGCCGAAGTCGCCGCAGACCCCCACCGGGCGAGGGATTCCGCAGGCCTCGGGAGGTCAAGGTCGCCGCAATTACCAAGTCCTCCACGACAGCCATTGGCGGTGCCCCTTCCAGCTTGACTTGACCGTGACCGGAGAAAGGCGCGCGCTGCTGGAGCGTGAAAGTAGCAGCTTCCAACGGCCCGGCCGGGCGCGACTCGCATGCAAAGATGAAGAGCCGGCGCCAGATCGGGAGGTTTGGCATCGTCCACACGAACATCTCGCATAGGTGGACGAAGATGGTCAGTGCCACGATAGAATTGGGGGGAAGGTGCGCCGCCTGGATCTCGTAAAAGGCAAGCACCGCCAAGAAGAACTCCGAGTACGGCGGGACGAGCCCCGCCAAGACGCCTGCCGAAGGTCACAATCTCCTCCCGCGAGGGCTTGGCACTATGGTGCCGCGCGAACCGGACGGAGGTGAGCGGCACGAACCCTTGAGCTGCCGCCACATCCTCGCCGACAAGCAGAGGCGGCAAAGGTGCCCAGACGATGGCGCTGCCCCTCGCATGTAACTTTTGCCGCGCTTTGGGCGCCATGGAAAACGCGGAGGAGTTGGCGAAAAAGAAGGCTCGTGGCGCCGGGAAAGAAGGCTCGTGGGCACGGAGAAGAAGGTGAAGGGCGCTTGAGGACTTAGCGCGGAAGGATTGGTCGCGCGCCAAGAGAAGTATTTAGAGCAAGGCGCGCGAGGGCGACGGCTTTGATTCCGCCCCACGCCTGCTTATCATTGCCCCGCTGCTTCGATTTCGCGAAAGCGACGCGATTCCCTGGCGAAGATCGCGCGCAGCGGAGAATCGACGACGGCCAGCCGCAGAGGCGGGCTCCCCACGATTCGCCTTCCGCCGCACGAGAAACGGAAAGTGTCCGCGCGATGGTTCGCGATCATGGTGGACCCGGCTACCGCTTGTAATAAATACCGGGTACAAAGAGTCCCGAGAAGATCAGCGGCCCCACGCCAGCGGGCGATCGTGCCCCAAATACAGGGCGAGCCCTCTCAGCCGAGGCGGGCCCCACGCGCCAGCGGAGATCGTGCCCCCGCCGCTGGCGCGAGCCCTCACCGCCGAGGCGGGCCCCACGCTGCAAAGCGAGCCACGTAATCAGTGTCCCAAAGGCGGGCGAGCCCATCACAGCGCCGGCGAGGGCCCCATGCCGACGGACGTATGGGCGAGCCCCTCGCACGACGAGGGTCTCCCATCGCCGAGCGGGCCCGCGCGGGTGGAGAGTTCCAAAAGGAGTCTTCGGGCGGCGGCCCTCGCCGCTGGCGATGAGCGCACTTAATGCGACATCACGCTGATAGACAACAAGAAATGATTACTGCATAAAGAATCCCCGCAGGTCCGAAAGCGGCCACATCGCGGGCGCAGCCGGAATTGACCGGCAGAGAGAAGGTTTGCTTAAGATGGCCGCCCGCCAGAGGAGCAGCCGGGCCCCGCCCAGCCTCACCGGTGGTTCAGGCGGCTGAGGCCACTTATGGCATCGCGAGGCGAGCCGCCGCCGGCCGAAGCAAAGAACACGCTGCCTCTCCCGTCAGGTCTCGGCCAATGTACCGAGGGTACTGCATCGCTTACCCCCGCCTCTCTCGCTTGGTTCGAGGCTTGTATAAAAGGAGAGGAGAGAGAGAGAAGGGGTACGCTTTGGACACATAGTTCACAAGCATTCTGTAAACCACATTCCATTCAACCATAACAAGAAAAGAGTTAAGGCTCAGCAGGAGTAGGACTATTACCCGTGAGGGGGTCCGAACCTGAGTAATCCCCGTGTGTTGCTCTTGCTGCCCCACGCCAAATCGAACCGAGCACGGCCGATAGGCTAGCGTGATAGAAATCGACTAGGGTGTGATCCGCAGGGTTGAGCGCTAACACGCCATACATCGTGTTTCCCGATGGGCGGAGGTGACTTCTATACCGAGGAGAACACTCCACCAAGACGAGCTCACCTCCTCCACTAAGACAAAGCACGCCACCACGCAACGCAACGCCTCACAGGAGAGAAAGTTTCACCACTGCTAGCGCTTATGCGCAGAAGCCCAACACCGCCACCAAATTTCAAAGCAAAAGGAAGCAAAGCAGCCCGAGGGAAACAACGAGCCGATCTCCCCAAGAAGAAGCTTGCTAGCAAAGAGCATTCCCGCAGCCTAGAACGACACCAAGCAAGTAGGCGGCCGCTTTCCTATTCTGCATGAGAATGAAGGAACCTCAAAAACACCTTATGAGATGACGCCGAGGAGTCAAGAGTGAGTCGCAGAAAAGTCGGGACGATGGATACAATTGTATAAAGCTAAAACAAATCCACCGCCAAAGGAACGAATTGATCCAAAGATCGCGACTTCTTCGCGACAACCGCTCAAAGACCGACCGCTCTGCATCGACTACCAAATAACTATCGAAAGCACATCTTCAAGAGTAAACAACCTCAAGGCACATACATGAGCAAGAAAGAACAGAGGAGGCAAACGATACGATGGAGTATGACTTCATGAGGGAAGTCGCCTTGATAACATAGAAGCCGCCTGCATTAATCGATGATCTTCCAACCAAGACAAGTCGTGGCCATTTGTAAGGATCCTAGGCCGAGAGGGGGGTGAATCGCTTTTTCAAGTTTTACTTTTAATTTGCTTGCTTAGTTTGTCAAATTAGGAACCCAAGCTATCGATTGGCCTGCAGTCTAGTTATGGAAGTGATCACAATAATGCACAAGCGACTACTAGGAGGCTCGATGGCACTCACACGCAAGTTTATTAATTCAAAGTGCGAAAGTAAATTGATGAGACGGGAGACGCAAACCGAAGTTGTTTATCAAATTCGTGCTCAACAAATGAGCACCCACGCCTCCGCTGAGGAAACTTCTCACACAGAGAAGTCGGGACTCTTTCGCCCCTAGTCCTCAATCCACTCGTGGTAGCTCTTCACCAACACATGGTAAGCGTGCCTGCACCTTCACACGGAGGCGCAGTTCCTCACACGCCAAAAGTTTCACACCCACGGCACCGACACACGGCACCGACCACCGACACACGGTGGGTTTCACCTCAACACATGAGGTACCCCAACACATGGAGGATTTGGATCCGACACACGGACGCTTTGGCACCTCCGACATCGGAGATGGTCACGACACACGGCGGACTTTGCACACCCCGATTTAATCGGAGAGGAAGCACCGTGGAAGCACGGTGACCTTCACGGGAAGGGTTTGCTTATGATACGCTTGGTGAAGCTCATGCATGACGGTGTCTCACGGTGACAAGAATCCCAAGAGCACAAGACCGAGACACTCAACCTCAACCCACCATGGAGGATGGCAAGGCAACCATGGAGAGGACACAAACCTTGGAGATAATGAGAAGGAGGCTAGGATGCTCTTCTTTCTTCCTCACTTCTTTTCCTCAATCTCACAATCACATGGAACCCTAGATGGAGGCGGAACCATGGAGGAGCTCTAGGTGGCTAAGGCAATAGGTGGCGCCTAGGGTAGGCTCTCTTAAGTTTCTCCCGCGCTCCTAGCCCATATTTATAGCCCCAAGACGAAACCCCTAGAAATGGACGGTCCAGATTAAATCGCGAGATTCAGATCGCCTGACGGACGCCGCCCGGCCGCTGCCGGACGCCGTCCGGCTGTAAGGTCGTGGCTATTTTTGTGCTTCGCCGACGCCGTCCGGGCTCGACCGGACGCTGTTCGGCTGCCGCCGCCACGGAATGTGGCGCCCGCCAAGTGTTCGTTGCGGGTTTAGCTGCCATCGGACGCTGCCTGGCCTTGGTCGGACGCCGTTCGACAAGCAGGGTGGCGGCGCCGGACGCCGCCAGACGCCGCCCGATGCTCTCGCCGCCGATTTTCATTTCACCGAACACCGCCCGTCTCGACGGACGCCGTCCGACAGTGGACGGTTCGCTTGAGACTTAGCCATTTTCGAAGCTCGTTTTGGGAATCTCGCCGCCGGACGCCGTCCGGTGGCGGACGGACGCCGTCCCGCAGAGGCGGTGTTTCCGGATTTAGCCAATTTTGGCATGGGCTCACGGACGCGACGCCGCCCCCACAGAGGTTGTTAACCGACTTCGCCGCCGCTCTCTCGCTACCACGCTTCGTCAAGAGACGCTTTGTCGATTTAGGACACGCGGAGGTTCAAATCATTTCAAGGAGGTTTCGCGCCAAATGTAATATTTGGCTTGGGAACTTGGCGGTTATTAAAACTCGGATACCGCTACCTCCGAACTCTCCCGAACTCTCTCGAACCTAGATGTGGACTTCGCCTAGATGATTCGCTAAAGGCTAACAACGCACTCTAGGAACCCCTATGACTGTGGCTCAGGGACCTCGCAACCAGAGAGATGTTGTCGATCCACGAAGTCAGTCAAGACGACACAAGGAAATTAGAGAAACTATGAAACACAAAGTCCTTATCCTTATGCTCCAAATTGACGCCTAGTTGCCATCAATTACCAAAATCAATTAGCCCATGGGAGGCTTGAACTTACAATCTCCCCTTTTTGGTAATTGATAACAACACCGCAAATCCAACATGACAAGGCACAAATACAATCTCGTGCAATGGGTTAGCTCGTACATTGCATCCCAAAGAAAACACAAGATCAAAGACTAGGCCAAAGAATGAAATGCAATGTATATGTAGACATGAGCTCCCTAAATCAATGCATACCACTTGTAAGACACGATAGTACCATCACATCACATGGAGCAAAGCATCTCCATCCTAATTTTTCGTCCTAGGAGCAAAGCATCTCCTAAGTCTACCACTTGTAACTTAACACATTTTCATTCTAGGAGCAAAGCATCTCCTGAATCTACCACTTATAAACACCCCAAATTCCATTCTCCCAACATGGATTTGCACTAATTTCTCCCTTGGCATCAATAACCGTAAAGTAGTAAAGTATGGGATTAGCAAATGAAGCGCTTTTGAAGTTGTACTAGTGCACGATGCCCATAAGTTCATCACACTCAAAATCTAGCCATCTCAAGGTCACAATGTCACAAGATCAACTAAAGCTCAATTATTAAATGTGTGATTCGAAAGTTATTTATGACCTAGAGCAAGTATAAGATGAACAATAGCTAGAAGTGTCAAGAGTTGCTCCAAAACTTCAAGGGACACATGATGCACCATAGCACTAGAAAATACGCTCCAAGCTACACTAACTATCACCAAGCCTATTTGAGACCAAAACATTTTGGTTGAGCTCATTTTTGAAAGGTTTCACATTTTGAACCTTGAATTTTCTCAAATTTGCTATGTTTCAAACCATAGGCAACGCCACCCAGCATGACACTGAAGGTGAACGTCTCGGTCATCCAAAGCTCCCCCTAAGTTCATGCCTAGTGCAATGACAAGCTATCTCATCGAGGAGACATTGGTGAGACATGCATTCTCGTTTTAGCACATTTTACAAGTTTTGCTCAACATTTTCTCAAAATTGCTCAAATTAGCGAAGTAAAGATATGTGCAAAAAGGAGAGAAGAAGCACATGATCCACCAAAAAATTTAGAGCAATCAAATGAGACTAGAAGCTATAGCTCTCCTAACACAAGCTCATGGTTTTTCAATTACATGATATGTTGAGTTAAGCACCAGTTGAGCTAGTGACAAGGTAAACACATGCTATAGCGATCAATTTAATGTGATGAAAGTATAGGCAATGAATAACCTCCAAAGATAATGTGCAAGGCACCTAAATGCTCAAACCTGCTTCAAAAGATTTGTAATGAATGACATAGCCACGCGATCAACTCAGTAATGTTTGACTTATCTAAGATGTTTAACTCATTTCTCAATTTGCGTGCGTTGCTCATCGAGTGGCTTGGTGAATATATCGGCAAGTCGGGTCCTCCGTCAAGACATGCTCAAGCACAATGTCGCCCTTGTCACATGATCCCGGCGAAATGGTGACGGACATCAATGTGCTTGGTCCGTGAGTGTTGGACCGGTTGCACGCTATCTTCACCGCGCCTCGTTGTCGCATAGAAGAGGCACATGGTCAAATTTAGCCCAAAGTCAAACAAAGGATCAGATTGTAAAGTAATCAGTATTAACAACTCCCCGCCGCTATATACTCAAATTTCGCCGTAGATAGCGCCACGGAGTTCGCTTTTGACGCCTATGACACAAGACACCTACCCAAAAAGTGACATGCCCCGAAGTGCTTTTTATGACGATCTTGCACCCGCATAATCTCGAGTCGAATAGCCTAGAGCTCAAACCGCAAGACCTTCGGGAACCAAAGGCATACGCTAGGTGTGTGTTTCGTATCTAAGTATTCGCTTCACGTTAGCCATATGCATTTCTAGGGAGGCTTGAAATCTAGCGCACATGCACACACTAAACATGATATCCGCCTAGATGCGCCAAGTAGAGCAAAGCACCAATCATGGAACGAAAGCTTTTGGTCGATATATTTACCTTCTTTGTCGAGGTCGAGGTGGCGCTCGTTCCCATTGGTGTCCGGATCGGCTTGCGCCATCCATCTCAAGCGCTTGAGGAGGTCGTGGATGTACTTCTCTTGGCATATGAAAGTCCCGGTCTTGAGTTGCTTGATTTGAAATCCCAAGAAGAAGTTCAAATCGCCCATCATCGACATCTCGAACTCCTTGCTCATCATGTCGCCGAACTCTTTGACCAAGGTCTCATTTGTGTCAGCCAAGATGATGTCATCCACATACACCGCACAGAATGCATCTCCATCCACCACCTTGGTGAATAGTGTCGAGTCGACCTTCCAACCGTGAATCCCTTGCCGATGAGGAAGTCCTCGCCTTTCATACCATGCCCCGGTGCTTGCTTGAGACCATACAAAGCCTTTGACAATTTGTACACATGATCGTGGTGACGGAATCTTCAAACCCCTGAGGTCGCTTCCACATACACTAGCTCTCCTATGTACCGCTGAGGAAAGCACTCTTCACATCCATCTCTGCTTGAGAGCGATGTTGTGGCACGAGAACGCCACAAGCAGCCTAATAGCGCCCAGACGGGCCACGGAGCATAGGTGTTCCACAATCTATACCTCGATCCGTGTGAACCCCCGAGCGACCAACCTAGCCTTGTTGCGCACCACCAATCCAAACTCATCTTGCTTGTTCTTGAATACCCACTTGGTGCCAATCACGCTGGGCCGCCGCCTCTTTACCAAAGTCCGCACTTTGTTTCTCTCAAAGTTGTTCACCCTCGCATCGCATTGATCCGGGCCCATTCAAAGGCTCCTCCACTTTCTTTGGCTCAAGCTCGACACAAACGCCGTGGTGCTCACAAAGTCGGGTCCTAGACCTTGTCTCAGACACCGTGAGTCAAGTCCCCAATCACTTGATCACCGGGTGATCACGAGCAATGGTGTGATGGGTCTTGATCAACTGGGTGGTAGCTCATCCGATTCTCAGATCCGCTCACATGCCGCTCTCGCCTCGAATCTGATCAAGGCTTGAGCTAACCGCCGAGGTGAAGCTCCCCGACTGTACTCGCCAGTGTGAGGGTGGAGCAACAACCTCGCCTCCCTCCTCAACCTCTACTGCCTCACATCACCACCGCATCTCCTCCACCGCCTAGCCAATCGCCACCATCCACATCATCTAGGTTCTCATGCTCCCTTGACTTCCATTCGACTCGTCGAACTTCACATCACTGTGTCTCTTCAATCGACCATCGCTCTCATTGTACACCCTCAAGGAAGACCCTCCGTGAATATCCCAAGAAGACTCGTGTCCACTCTACTCGAACTTGCCCAAGTGCTCCCGCTTCTTCTTGATGTAGACCTTGCACCAAAAAACCCCAAGTAGGAGACATTGGGTCGCCTTCCCACAAGCAACAGAGGACGCCTTCTTCAAGCTTGTGAAGGTACAAATGCTGATGCAAAGGACAAGTCAGATTGATTGCTTCAAATTTCGCAATGTATGTGAAGTCTTGTACTCATCTAACATTGTCCTTGCCATCTCAATGAGCGCCTCGTTTTTCCTCTCAACCACCCCATTTTGTCGAGGGGTGTAGGTGGTCGAGAACCGTGATCAATCCCTAACTCATCACTGTAATGTACTCAACAGAAGTGTTAGTGAACTCCGCTCCATTGTCACTTTCACCTTCTTGAGGGTACACTCAAAAGCATTTTGGGCTTTTTTACAAACTTTTGAAAACATCTCCAGCTTGAGTTTTATCGTAAAAAGAAAACCCAAGTGTATCGGGAGAAGTCATCAACAATGACCAGTGCAATAAAGATTTCCGATACTCACATATGTTGTTGGCCCAAAAGATCCATGTGTATAAGCTCGAGAGGTCGAGATGTAGACATGACATTCTTGGCAGATGTGAGCTTGCCACTTGCTTGCCGGCCCGACAGTAATCGCAGATAGCTTGTCTTTCTCGAATGTCACATCTTGCACCCCGAGAATCAACTCATTTTTGAAAAGTTTCTTCAATTTGCTATGCCGACATGCCTAAGACGCCTATGCCAAAGCCAACCAAGAGAGACTTTGGCGACAAGGCAAGTCGAGACGGATGCGGTGTTCATTAAAGTTCACAAGAAACAAGTTTTCAAACCGAAAGCTTTTTAAACACAAGATTTTCATTTTTGTCCAAAACCAACAAGCCCTCGTGTGAGAAATATAATGGAACCCCAAATCACATATTTGGGCAACAGAGAGAAGATTATAGCTCAAAGTTTTACTAGCAAAGACATTGTCAATTGAAAGATCAAGAGATTGCTACCTTCCAACTCCAAGTACCTTGCTCTTACTTCCATCTCCAAAAGTGACCTTGGGGAATCTTGCCTTCCTCCCCTATTGAGGTGAACAACCGGGGTTGCTTGGCCATGTGTTGGGTGCACCACTGCCGATGATCCAATGGCACCTCCACTCCTAGTTCACCGCCAAATGAGAAGATCATTTATGTGACTCAGTGGACCCACACAGAGGTCCCCGAGGGTTAGCCTTCAAGCTAGAAGCAATAGGAGCAAAGCGATCAATCAATGACTTGGGCACCCAAACATGTGCCTTGTGCTCATTCTCACTTTGAGCCCAACAAATCTAGCAACCATCCTACCTTGAACATTTTTCTTGAGCAGTAGTGACCGATAATCTGAATGTGCTCTAGGATGTCTTGGTTGTGTGTGGTTGGGAGTTATGATTTTGGTTCCTAGGAGGATTGGTCTACCATTGTTGTGCCTAGGAGGACCATGCCGTAAGTTTTGCCTAGGTGAATGCCAAGTGTTGAACCTAGGACCTTGCCATTGTTGTGAAACCTAGGACCATTCCAAGTGTTATACTTAGGACCATATTGCTGTGCACTATGATTTCTTTGTTGCCATGTGGAGTTATAGTGCCTAGGAGGTCCTTGCCATGTGCGGTGTCCATTGTGCATCCTAGAGCATTGTTGCTAGTGTGCAATTTGTTAGACCCAGAGTTGCTTTCTTCTGGGATGAGCATGATGGTAACCTTGTTTCATCGCGCAGATGCTCGAGAAACACCGGATTTCTTCCTCCCTTTGGCTTCTCGTGGGTAAAACCCAAGCCACTCTTTAAGGAAGGTTTTTGTTCCTTGAGCATCTTATCCAAGGCTAGACTACCTCATAGCACTTCCCAAGTCCTTTATCAAATTTTTCAAGTTTAGCTCTAAGTTCACCATTCTCAATAGCTAATTCCCTAGCAACTAAAGCAAATTTGCAATTATCGTGAGTACACCATGAGCATTGCTAGAGGAACCACTAGAGCTAGAAGCAATCGTGGTCAAGTCAATCAAATCATCACATGAAGTAGAGCTATCAACCCTAGGAGGTGCAACAATTATGGAACATGCAGAGCATCATCAACAAAGATCACTAGGAACAGTAAGATAGCGTGCAAAACATCAACCAAAGCATAACAATCAGTGACATCAACAGATTGAGCAACAGCAAAGCAATCATGGAAGCATTATCGGCTAGGAGCCGCCATTACTAGCCCTAAGCTCATGAATTGTAGCAAGGAGATGTTCTACCGACTCATTCATAGCCCTATTCTCTTCTTCTAGCACACTTGTTTTCTTAGTCATAGCATTACTAGAACCCATCATGGAGTCATGTTCAGCTTAGTGATTCATGCTTAGACACAAGATCATTGAACCTAACATTTAAGTCATTAAGACGCCTCAAGTCTCATGTTTCTTGATCTTTCCTTTTCAAGTAAGTCAAGTGCTTGAGCAAGGTAACCTCTAGCAACTTCCGCCTCATCTTCGTTCGTGAGTCGAGTCACAAACCTCATTTCTAGATGGCTTGACCATCAAGCACTTGGCGATGCTCTGGCCGGAGTCGATGTCGCCCGTGTAGTGGAAGTAGAGGAAGCCGACTGCCATCATCGGAGAACCACTCTTGAGGCTCAAAGTGACGACCGTGAGACATCTTGGAGGGAAGATCGCGTGGTGGCACAAATCCGAGTGATTGCTATGCCGCCAATCCTGGCCACTTGACTCGTCATCACTTGAAACCGACGTGTCGCTAGAGCCGCCATCGGTCACCCATTCCCCAACAAAGGCTAGCCTCTTGCCTTGTGAGGAGCGACCTTGAACCTCGACTGGGATTCTTCTTGTAGTCCTTCCGTCTTTGACTTCTCGCCATCGCCTCTTCTCCTTTCCTTTGTCCTTGTACTTGATGTCGCCCTTCATGGACACATTGAAGCGACAGTTCTTTCCCGACACTCATAGCATCGGATGACGATGAGTGTTTCGCTCATCCTCTTCTTTCCTCCATATCCATTTCGCCATGAATCGCCAACAGGTTTCATGAACAAACCAAGTGTTAAGCCCTCCTCGAGCTCATTCCAACTCATCTCTCCACCATCCTCACCTTTGACTTGACTCGAGACCACTCGCTTGATCCACTCGCCTTGAGCGCGATCACTTGATTCTTCACAAGGGGGAATCTTCACGATCATTGAGGAGCATCATCTCGCATGCGGTGATTTTGCTTAGCAAAGTCGTGGGAGCCAGTTTCTCCACATCACCACAAGCAGAGATAGGTGATGATATCCCGTAATCCTTCTTGGGAGGATCCGCAGAGATTTTCCTCGCACACTTCATCATTGGCAATAAGCAGACCGAGCCCCTTAAGCTCATATGATGGGGTTGCCGAGTAAACATAGCATTGACATTCTCATTTGGAAGCATTCTCAATCGATCATAACGCCCTGACAACTACTAGTCTACCCTCCTTAATGCCAGTAAGTGCCCTCGTGAATCTCAATGAGTGTGATCCATATGTCGTGCACTAGTGAGATTGCTAACTCTATCAAAGACCCCCATGCTCAAACCACAAAACAAAGCTGCTCATAGCCTTAGCATCGGCCTCTAAGAGTTTGTTTTGTGCGGTGTGGTGGTATGTTGTTAGTGAGTGTGACACCATGAGGAGACTCTACAACCCTCCAAACATCCATTCCCATGGCCCGAGAAATACTTTCATGCTAACTTCCAAAACCAAAATTAGTGCCACTAAACAGAGGAATCCTATTGGCAGCTACAAGACTTCGCCACCATCTCTATGCGGTTAACAACTAGAGAGCCCGGCTCGATACCACTTGTAAGGATCCTAGGCCGAGAGGGGGTGAATCGGCTCTTTTCAAGTTTTACTTTTAATTTGCTTGCTTAGTTTGTCAAATTAGGAACCCAAGCTATCGATTGGCCCGAGTCTAGTTGCGAAGTGATCACAATAATGCACAAGTTTACTACTAGGAGGCTCGATGGCACTCACACGCAAGTTTATTAATTCAAGTGCGAAAGTAAATTGATGAGACGGGAGACGAAACCGAAGTTGTTTATCAAGTTCGGTGCTCAACACATGAGCACCTACGCCTCCGCTGAGGAAACTTCTCATTACAGAGAAGTCGGGACTCTTTCGCCCCTAGCCCTCAATCCACTGTGGTAGCTCTTCACCAACACATGGTAGGCGTAGCCTGCACCTTCACACGGAGGCGAAGTTCTCACACGCGAGAGTTTCACACCTACGCACCGACACACGGTAATCAATTAATCGACACACGTGGGTTTCACTCAACACATGAGGTACCCCAACACATGGAGGATTTGGATCCGGCACACGGACGCTTTGGCACCTCCGACACGGAGATGGCCGCCAACACACGCGGACTTTGCACACCCCGATTTAACGGAGAGGAAGCACCGTGAAGCACGGTGACCTTCACGGAGAAGGGTTTGCTTATGATACGCTTGGTGAAGCTCGATGATGACGGTGTCTCACGGTGACAAGAATCCCAAGAGCACAAGACCGAGACACTCAACCCTCAACCCACCATGGAGGATGGCAAGGCAACCATGGAGAGGACACAAACCTTGAGATGATGAGAAGGAGGCTAGGGATGCTCTTCTTTCTTCCTCACTTCTTTTCCTCAATCTCACAATCACATGGAACCCTAGATGGAGGTGGGAACCATGGAGGAGCTCTCTAGGTGGCTAAGGCAATAGGTGGCGCTAGGTAGGCTCTCAAGTTTCTCCCGTGCTCCTAGCCCCTATTTATAGCCCTAAGGCGAAACCCTAGAAATGGACGGTCCAGATTAAATCGCGAGATTCAGATCGCCTGACGGACGTCCGGCTGTAAGGTCGTATTATTTTAGCTTCGCGGACGCCGTCTGGTGGCTGACCGGACGCGTCGGCTGGCGCTGCCAGTGGAACAGTGGCGCCGCCAAGTGTTCGTCATGGTTTAGCTGCCATCGGACGCTGTCTTCGTGCTGGTTTGACGCCGTCTGGACAGCAGGGTGGCGGCCGCCGGACGCCGCCAGACGCCGTCCGATGCTCTCGCCGATTTTCATTTCACCGACACCGCCCGGCCTCGACGGACGCCGTCCGACAGGACGGTTCGCTTGAGATTTAGCCATTTTCGAGCTCGCTTTGGGAATCTCATTGCCGGACGCCGTCTGGTGGCGGCTTGACGCCGTCCGGCAGAGGCGGTTTCCGGACTTTGCCAAATTTTGGTATGGGCTCACCGGACGCGGACGCCGTTTCTACGAGGTTGTTAACCGACCGCCGCCGCCTCTCTCGCTACCACGCTTCGTCAAGAGACGCTTTGTCGATTTGTGGACACGGCGGAGGTTCAAATCATTTAATGGAGGTTTCGCGCTAAACAGTAATATTTGGCTTGGGAACTTGGCGGCTACGAAACCCCGGACAACCGCCACTCCCGAACTCTCCCGAACTCTCTCGAACCTAGACAGTGGACTCGCTTAGATGATTCGCTAAAGGCTAACAACTGCACTCTAGGAACCCCTATGACTGCGTGCTCGGGACCTCGCAACCGAGAGAGATGTTGTCGATCTCGCTGAAGTAATAAGACGCACACAAGGAAATTAGAGAAACTATGAAACACAAAGTCCTTATCCTCATGCTCCAAATTGACGCCTAGTTGCCATCAATTACCAAAATCAATTAGCCCATGGAGGCTTGAACTTACACCATTTAAGCCGGGTCACCTGCCATAGACCCTAAGGACATAAGGAAACTATCGGTCAAGATGCGACGCACAAGATGAATGGTACGTAACACAGTCCGCCAAGGATATGCTCATTGTCGCCTCGCTTCAAAAAAGAACATTTACATCGAGGGAATGATCAATTGATAAATCTTGAATTTGAAGATCGGTACAATGTGTACCATGCAGACGCCGCCAACGTGTCCTTCATGACCTGCCGATGTTCGTGGAGTGTCGACTCCACAAGATGTATATATATATCTATACATGCCGCTTGTCGAGAACCCTAATTAATTAACTCAATTAACCCATTTTCAGAGAATGGAGATACAAAGACTTAGAAAGCGTAGTTTAACTCGATTGGCTTCCTTGACCCTTGGTTGGTCAACGAGGAAGTCGGCCAATACTCGAAAACCAAAGGAAATCCACGACCACGCTTGTACATGCACTATTACAACAACACTACAAGCCATACATACTTCGCCATTCAACTTTAAGTACGTACGATGTCCTCACTAACATCTCGTTTACATTGCTTAAGGCACCATGGCACACTATATATTGTTTAATTACATGTCATAACTCAAGTAATATATAAATAGGTTCCATCGATCCTTATAATCATAAAGCTTGACCAAAGCATGATTCCAAGATTCACGGAGAAAACCGCAAAAGGAATACCAAAGGATAATTAACCTCCTTAACAAGGCGCTCTCGAGCCAAGAGATTCAAAGGACGCTTTAAGAAGGAATTGATGTCAAGCTGCTTAATCGGGTACGCTAAAACGACGAATTGCTCTTTGTCAATTAATATTTTTTGTTATTACCGATCCGAATTGCCCCAAGATCGACTATAGGTAAAACAACAATCATGGAAACAACCTATGTGGCTACTATGTGTTCCACTATATCCAAATGATGTGCCACGCCGAGCTTGAGCCTCAAACTCAAGAGGTTCAGAGTATATATGCACGCAACCATGCATCTAGCAACAACTTAATAACGTTTTATGTGCTCCATTAATTTACATTATGGGTGCACGATTTATTTATTTTTCACTTTAATTTAATTGGCGTCCGACATGGATAAACACATCAAGTGTTACCACATCATCGGGTGCTCGATTACGAGAACAACTATTCGCTTCATTCTCGATGAGGCCATTAACCTCCGTATGAGTTCCATTATCGAGATCCATATTCCAACACGGACGTAACTAGGGACGACTTCTACGTTGTCAAAGAGCATCAAGAAGAGTACTGCAAGAAAACATTGAACTGTTTTGTCCATTTTGCACAATGTATATTAATTATAAACTTTGTAAATTTGGTCGTGTATATAAAGTGTACATTATTACATGTATTATCTAATATATTTAAGCTTGTTTGATCGCTAATTATATGCTCATCCTATATGTATTTAAATTTAAACAACAAATAAAAAAACTCCTCATTAAATATATATTTAAATATCTAATATATTTAAGCTTGTTTGATCGCTAATTATATGCTCATCCTATATGTATTTAAATTTAAACGACAAATAAAAAACTCCTCGCTGAAATATATATTTAAATATCTATTTGCGCCACTACTGAAATGAACCAGCGGTAAACGATTACACGTCTCACAAGAAGCGTTTTTGAACCGCTATGAGATGCCACTCTACAAACCGTTCGTGCTTCCAACCGCTGCATAGAGCTCCCACGGGCTCGCCACCGCTTCGCCGCCATCGCGATCATGAATCAGCTTGCAGGGGCATCACTAGCGGCTGAGCCGCCAGATGCCCCTCGCATCACCGCTGTTGTTCGCAAGCGTTCTAAACCGCTTGCACAGGCCTTACGAGCCGCCGAAGTCCCGATCCGCAGAGTAGCACATTGGCATTCCATGGTGTGGCTGTGCTTTGCAGTTGAGAGATCCATATCTCACCCAGATGAGGGAGCTCTTGGAGACCGTGTAAATGTGCCTTTCACCCTTTCAATGACCTGCGGCCTCAGTTTCAGCTTACCCCGAGCGAACAGCTAGCCTTGCTGATCACTTGATCAGTGATCACCTCACCATTCAGAAAGGTCCAATGGGACTGCAACTTGACATGGGCAACGATTAGCTAATAGCTACCCTTCAATGCATTGCCTGCCTAATTTCTTTTGTTGAACGACAGTTCAGTGCAACTTGGTAGTTTTTTTTTTCCTTTTTTGATAAACGACTTGGTGGTTGGTAGAAGGGAGCAATGGAGCATGTAGATGCTGATGGTTGGCACTTGGCATGAAGTAAAAGGCTTAGAGCATCTCCAATGGTGCAGCTAGCTGCTAGCTATAAACAAGTGTCATGTCATCTATAAATAATATATAGTTAGCTTCTCCAATGGGGCTAGCTATAACATTTGAATATGGGTCTATATGTAATAGATAGTAGGTGCATTGAAATCGCTTATAAACTAGTCAGAAGTTAGAAGCTAGACACCCTCCTTCTCTCCTCCACATAAGCAAAAGGCTGAATTGGAATCCTTATAACTAGCTGATATGGCACCATTGGAGATGCTCTTATCATGGATGCCACAACTACGGGTGTAAATAGTGAGCACTTTTTACGGGCCGTCCTCGAAATTAATTGGGATAGTGATTTGAATATTTATATAAATATCTAAACTTATATGTCTGTGTATTTGTATTTAACAGGAATTATTTGTATCTATATTATTCGAGAAAATGTGCAGATAATATATGTATGACGATATTAGAGTATCTAATGAATATCATCAGTATATTAAAAGTTTAGTCACAGGTCATCTGTAATCCACTTCTCATATAGGCTCGGCCTGATCCTATCAGCAGATGATGCATTTTCTATGTTTCTATCATTTTTTTTTATCATTTTTTATGATCTTTTGAATGTTGTATGGATACAACTAGGCATGGCTCATGAATCATATGCATAGATGTATGGCTTTATTGGTCTCAAAACTCTCCACGTCTCATAAATAAAATTGATATTTATTGGCTAATCACCCCCACAATACTCATTTTTAGCATGCTAGTCGATTTGTATTTACATCTATAAAAGTACAAACGCTAACATGTGCCTCGCTCGCCGCCACATGGCTCGCCTCCCGCCTGGGCGGCTGCCTGGGTCAGTCCGATCGCAGCGAGCCAGCCAGATCCGCCAGACGCTCCTTTTCTCACAGATAAACGATTTTTGACGCCCAAATCACAGGCACGAGGCGATTCGCCCACTTGGTTAGCAGGCGCTGCTTTCACCGGGAGCCCTGGGTTCGACTCCGCCTCGCCGCTCGCCGCCGGCCCGCCTGCAAGCGCTACTCGCCTGCTCGGGCGCTGCGATCAGGC
>JAYEVB010000112.1:0-26918 GCA_036346415.1 Raddia guianensis | reverse complement strand
CGAGGTAAACACTCGCCAAAGACCGCTTTATTCTCGCAAAAGTTCGCCGAGAGCTCCAACCAGTCTGCCAAGGGCGGTCAAGGCAAGAAACCCGATGGAGATTACCAGGACGCTGAGCGCAAAATCAGCTATATCTTCGGGGGCTCTGATGCGTACGAGTCCAAGCAGAGGCATAAGCTTACCACTCGGGAGATCAACGCTATCATGCCCCCAACTCCGCAATACTTGCGTTGGTCCGAGGTGCCCATCACCTTCGACGGACGGACCACCCAGATCGGATTGCCTTCCCGGAGGTATCCACCGGTTTTGATCCGGCCGCTCAAGGAGCAAACTAAAGAGGGTCCTCGGTCGATGGCGGAGCGGATTAACGCCCTTTTGTCAAGACCTTCACCAAATGAAAATCCCATGTTCCGAAGCTACAGCAAGGGTCATTCTGCTCCACGGGTATCTCCGGACGCCCGCGATACCACTTTGACAGATTTCCTACCGTCACGCTTGGGGACCAAGGAGAATTATAGAACTAAGAGCCTAAGCTTCGAGGTGGTCGATTTCGAGACAGATATCATGCTATCTTGGGAAGGCCGGGGATTGCCAAATTCATGGCGGTTCCCATCTATACTTATCTCGCCTTGAAGATGCTAGGTCCCAATGGTGCAATCACCTCCTCGATGACGTTAAATACCCTCGCTTCTACGACAAATAAAGTCGCGAGATGGCGCAGCACTCGATTCATCTCGCCGAGATGGAGAAGATCCGACCGAAGTTGCAAGCCTTCAGAGGAAGGGACGCCCCGCCAAGAAGCAGGCCAAACATCCATCCAAGCAAACCAAGAAACTAAGAAGATCCTGTTGGACTCTGTCTGACCCGCCAAAACGGCCGGGATTGGGACAGGCTCGACAAAGAATAGGAAGACACGCCGTTACTTTCTCCGGCCAACCGATGTGTTCGCTGAAAGCCTTCGACATGCCCGTGTTCCGAGGGAAGTGATTGAGCACTCTTCACGCCAACGAAAAGGCGAATGCTGCAAGCAACGCCACGTAAAATTCGCCTTCGGATCGAAGGACGCCATAAGGAGTGAGTGATGCGCTTCGATACCAAATAATGTGCTTTGATACCAAATGATGCGCCACGGGTTCCCGATCTTCCGTGAGAGGATAACTTCGATTTAGGCGGAGGATGACTTTGACGATCCGCCACAAACCACGCAAGGATAAGCGCCCGCAATCGCTAAACCACACTCGCTTGTTATCAACCGCTCCAAAGCCCGGATGACCTGACCACGAAGGTCTATCCTTGCAAGCAATCAAGAACACGCAAGAACAAGGATAAAGCACACACTGAATCGAGGTTCCAAGCTCGAATCGATAGGTCAACCGACACTAGGGATTTCAGAGTGTTTCTCCAACTGGAAGACAAACAACAAATGAACAAAACCTAAAAAGAAAAGAAAGAGTCCTCCCAATATATAGGAGAGGATGGCTTCGGATGGTGCTCACACGCACTAGGAATACATGGGGACTCAGCCCAAAGTAATGGTGATGCAACACCCATGAAGAGCAAGACACAGATTCTGTCTACGAGATTGATTTAACTGCTGCGGCCAGATCGCTTGGAATTTGAAGGTCTGGTTGGATCCGTTGGAAAGATGGCGAAGTTATCTTTCCAAGGAGTGCTCACACGTTTCAATCGGAGTCCATTTGCATTCTCTAGGCTGTTTTTCATTCAGACTGTTCATTGATGGCCGAGTGGAATCCCTTTGCATTCCCACCATGCTTTAATGCCTTAATTGGGGCGTTGGTGCCTTGTAGCTGGTCCGTGTTCAACTTCCTATGTATAATATTGGTATTAGGTAGCAGTCTATTCTCCAAAGTATAATTATTTAACCCAAGAAACGAAGTTTACTCGATAATTGACTTGTCGTGTAATCGCTCGTGTGTTTGGTCCTTGCATGATGATCAAAGGTCGCGGGTCACTTGGAAGGATTTTGGTCATTGATCCCATGGGTGTATCCGATGTAGCGATGTCCTCATCATTCTCCCTTTTTTGGAGTCGCCCTCACTCTAGTTGATCTTCTATTACAAAGTATGACGTGAAATCTTGATGTGCTTCGGGGATTTAACTGGATTCCGTATGAGCACTTCCACATATGCATTGGTGCCATGATATTATCGTTTTCCTTCTTCCCCGAATACACGCCAACGCCTTTTGACAATCTGCAAAGGTGCTCGAGCAAAAGAACAACGTAATGCTGCGGTATATGTATGCATCAATTGTTTTGTCATTCTCGCTTTCAATACGGAAACAATTATGCAATATTTTTCTCGTAAACCAGATCTCTTTTCAAAACAAGGATCATCGAATAATTTCTTTATCCGATAGCTACCACAATATGACACAATGGATGGCGGTTGTAAGAATTCAACCTCAAATCAGAAGCAAATCGGTAGTGATAAACATTTGACATATTTGAAATGTATTGTCCACACCATAATCTCCAATTAAATAAAATTTGCAAGTATCATCTAGTGATTTGGAACTAGAAATTTTAGCAACTTTGTCAATTATACAAGACAGCTCAACAAAGTTCATCAAATAGCACATAGCACAAAGATTTATCTTGAAATGCTTTCCAAAGAACTTTGTCATGAGTAATCAATTCAATATTATGCAAATCAGATTTATTAAATTTAGCACGAGATAGTTTTCTTTCAGCACAAGTGTTGTTGCAAGAACTCACCTCTTCTTCGTTAATAACTATCGATTCAACACCGTTATTACCTTTAATGTTCTTCTCGATGATGTAGGTGTTGTAACTGATTTTTCTTTGGCAACCATGGTAATCTCCTCACCATTCTCTTCAACTTGATGCAAATTGTTTAGCACTCAATGTTTCATCTACAAGTATGTTATGTATGTATCTCATTTCCATTAGACCATGGGCCAACAATGCCACAATTGCTATCAACCATGATCCGATTAGTGGGTACGGAAGGTGCAATCTCATCTAACACCATGGTCGAAGGAATGTCCCATGCTCGACCATATCAACTTCGATCTCTTCATTATTTCCAATCTCCCGCAAAAGGTTAGTCAAGGAGACACAGAGCATGCAAATTGTCCATTGAATTATCTTCTTCGCACAAATTACTCCATAAAATTTAGAAATCTCTTCCTTCCTAGCATCAAGCATTTTATTTCCTCCAAATGTGATTTTCAGCTTTACAAGCAAGTTTAACCAAATGAGAGAGTGAGTTATAGTTTTATTAACAATAATGTCCCGGATTTCTTGATTAAGCCCTCTCAAAACCAAGTTCAAGAGCTTCCTCGCATTCATCTAACCCACAACGCAGCAAATGATTTTGCAATTGTTCAAAGTAATCCTTAACACTTTTATTGCCTTGTTTTAAACGCTGCGCTTTAGTGTTTAAGAAATCAGATGGTAATCAGAACATACATATCTCTCATGAGTCTCTTCATGACATTCCAGCTGTGAGGTTGTCCTCTTTATAGTATTCCACCATATTAACGTAAATCCATTTAGCACACTAGTGGCAGCCTTTAATCTTTTGTTTTTCGTGACAAGTCATATTTTCTAAATTCATTGTCAACCGCAATTTCCCAATCAATGTATGCTTTTGGATCGACGTAATATCGAGAGTAGGCAAGGTACACTTCAGATTACCTTGTTCAATATTTAGAGATGGTGCATTATTCTTGTTGATTTGACAAATCTTCCTTCCAACATGAGGAGAGCTCTCATGCAAAGTGCAGTCCAAATCTCGCATGTTCGATGTTCGTCGTTGTTTATCGCCAAAGAAGTGAAGATCACTCCATTCTTCCGATATTGCTTGAAACCATTATCTCCATAAAACCCTGCCATGGTTAGTAGCAAACAAGGATAGCACACAAAATATGTGAAACCCTATCAACTACTAAGTTCTGAATTATTGAGGGTCATATCTCTCAAGCGCTACCAAGTTCTTACCAATTCTTACAAATGCAGCAAGTGGTTCAACCAGCGGCTGGTTCGTGATAAACCGATCTTAAGTGTGAGTAAAGCGATTGCAAGGCTATCACCTGTATGGTTAGTAGAAAGTGGAGCTTGGACAGGCTTTGTATGAGTAGCAATGGAAACAATTAGCTAAATTCAGATTTGCACAATTTGAATAAGTCTTCAAACTAGCACATAGCCTATGTTGCTGATCAAACAAAGATGTATAGTAGGCTTAAGCAAATATGTGGGTATGAAAACAAGTGCTAGACACTCAGCAAGTCATGGATTTGCACTATGGAACAAGAAAACACAAGATAGATCAAACTTTGCAGTTCACTGTTTTCTGCCCACAGGACAGCAGGTTGGTATTTTAGCCGTAACTCTTTGTCAGGTGCCTTTTTGCTTATGAAATTTTTTACACCTCTTCCTGACGACTTGTTCAACAACTTTTGTTTTGGGCCAACTTTCTAAAAATGAACAGATAAATTCGCACAAAATTCACAAGTGAACTGATCTGCAGATTTCAGGACAGCAACACGGTCTGAATCAAACATCCATAACTCATTGGTTCTTTCATGTGTGGGGTTGAAAATTGGTAGGATGATAGAAGAACAAGTATGGAATCTTCTCCTTTTGGTTTCACTCAAAAAGGATAAGGAAATTGGGAGATATGGCGTTTTTGGCGACAACTGCAGAAATGAAAAATTTTGGACGAGATTGATTGTCTGTTTTTGGGTGTTTTTGGGTTGATTTCGAGGTGGGGAGAAGAACAAGAAGATGAACAGCAACAAGACAACACTAGGACGAACACAAACTCAAATTAGCAAATCGAAATAACAGATTGAAAGGCACAAAGGGGCTTGGACAGCAGGTAAACAATCTTTTGTGGGGAAAATTTTTCTGGACTATAGGAATAACACAAACAGCTAAACAAGATACAAACTCACCGGTCAACCGTCAGCCTCGATACCAAATGATGCGCCTGATACCAAATAATGTGCTCTGATACCAAATGATGCGCCACGAAGTTCCTGATCTTCCGTGAGAGGATAACTTCGATTTAAGCGAGGATGACTTTGACGATCCGCTACAAACCACGCAAGGATAAGCGCTCGTAATCGCTAAACCACACTCCTGTTTGTTATCAACCGTGCAAAGCCCGGATGACCTGACCACGAAGGTCTATCCTTGCAAGCAATCAAGAACTCGCAAGAACAAGGATAAAGCATACACTGAACCGAGGTTCAAGCTCGAATCGAGTAGGTCAACCAACACTAGGGATTTCGAGAGTGTTTCTCCAACTGGAAGACAAACAACAAATGAACAAAACCTAAAAAGAAAAAGAAAGAGTCCTCCCAATATATAGGGAGAGGGACGGCTTCTGGATGGTGCTCACACGCACTAGGAATACATGGGGACTCAGCCCAAAGTAATGGTGATGCAACACCCATGAAGAGCAAGAGACAGATTCTGTCTACGAGATTGATTTAACTGCTGCAGCCAGCTTGCTTGGAATTTGAAGGTCTAGTTGTATCCGCTGGAAAGATGGCGGTTATCTTCCAATGAGTGCTCACACGTTCCAATCGGAGTCCATTTGCATTCTCTAGGCCGTTTTTCATTCAGACTGTTCATTGATGGCCGAGTGGAATCCCTTTGCATTCCCACCATGCTTTAATGCCTTAATTGGGGCGTTGGTGCCTTGTAGCTGGTCCTTGTTCAACTTCCTATGTATAATATTGGTATTAGGTAGCAGTCTATTCTCCAAAGTATAATTATTTAACCCAAGAAACGAAGTTTATTCGATAATTGACTTGTCGTAATCGCTCGTGTTTGGTCTTTGCATGATGATCAAAGGTCGCGGGTCACTTGGAAGGATTTTGGTCATTGATCCCATGGGTGTATCCGATGTAGCGATGTCCTCATTAGTGAGATCCCCAAATTGCTGGCCGCTCGGTTCATCAAAGAGGTGTATCACCCCACTGGCTTGCCAATCCGGTCCTGGTGCATCACACGCCGAAGCAAAAGCTATAAGGTAGTCGGGACGAGCTTTTAAAAAGCAGCCCGGTACTAATGCTGTATATCTCGAGCAAGAAGGCATAGAGCTACTCAAATAAATCCATTCGGGAGTGCGGCATCACGCCGCGAGAAGCACCCGGTGGGCAAGGCCTATCGATGTGGATTTTTCTAGCCAACCGCGTCATAGATGCGAAGATATAGTACGCAGATGTGATGGGTGTCGCCAGACGACAGATTCACTTGCCGCCGAAGATCTCGCAGACGATTTCGATCTCTTGGCCCTTCGCCGTCCGAACTGGACATGGTGGGCCCTCGCTTAGCGCAAGGCGGATTCACACATCTCTTCGCCGCCATTGACAAGTTTACTAAGTGGATCGGGTTATGCCGTTGTCGCCATCACGGGCGCCAAGGCACGCGAAGTTCTTCCGGACATCGCAGCGCTTTACGCATCTAATCGCATCATCACCGACAATGGCGCTTCGCCAAAAGCAGCGAAGTTTCAAGATTAGGCGCAGGAGCTGGGCATCAAAATCGCCACGCATTGGTGGCCCACCCAAGGAGCAATGGATGTGCTGAACGCGCCAACGGATTGGTGCTACAAGGGCTCAAAGTCCGAATTTTCGATCGCTCAAGCTGCTCGCAACGCTGGGTTATGGAGTTGCCCTGCTCGGGGCTCGTAATAACCCCAAGCCGAGCCACCGGGCGTATAATCTTTTCCTAGTTTACGGCTCGTAAGCGGTCCTCCCGATCGAATTGAAGTTCCGGCCTCCTGGTTGCTTGCCACGACGATAATCACCGGATGAAGCAAGGTGTGAAGACCTCGATCGCTCGAGAAAGCCAGTGGAAGCAGATTGATCCAATGCAAAGTACCAACAGGCTCGCCCGCTACCATCCGTGATAATGTACGGGCCGCATTCTCCAAGGGAGATCTGGTCCTCCGGCACGAGCATAAACTCTCCCCACTGGAAGGCCCCTGCGCGATCGCTAAGGTGACCTACCGGGCTTATCGCCACAACGTGAAGATGGATCCAAGTGCCCAACACCGAACATCGAGCGCCCACGCTGCTTTTTCCTTAGTTCTTGTATCCAAGCAGATTTATGTAATTAGTTTCTTCTTTGATTTCTGTTACTTGGCCGTAAACCACCAAGAAGTAAGTCGGGGTTACACTAAATAGTAAGCGGAGTCAACCGCACCCTATCTCATCAATAAAGTTGTTTTCTCTACATGTGTTGATCGTGATTCGAGTAGTACGAAAATTCTTGAGTAATGGCGCTTTTACATCCTAGCGACAATGTTTAGCTACTGCAATCTACAGAAGAAGAAAGTTGCCGCTACTTCCGCACTCAAGGGTTGGACCACCAATGGATGCGCTTTCATGAAAAGGATAACACGATTATTTGGATAAGTCGGATCACCGGATCGGGATCAACCAAAAGTTTCTATTACAGCATAATTATAAGTCCAATTGATCAACTATTTGGACAGCAATGGATGAACTTCCTCTAACAGTAGCTACGGCCTCCTCCTCCAGCAAGCAAACCCGCTCTTGACGGCTTCGCAATCTAGGCGTGGAAGTTTGACTTCGATGGCGCAGGCCTTGGCCGGTGCATGTTATTGCGGCTCCCGTGAAGACCTTGATCCGCCAGAAGGGTGTCGAGATGGGCCACCAGAGATCATGATCGCTCGGCGGCTCCTCGTCTGGATAAAGGCATTCAAGTATTGGAGCAATTCCTGCTGTGGTTCGGGCGGCGGCTCATACACTACCGGTCAGCGATTACTGGGTTTCAATGAGGTTGAGCCAGGAGAGCTACCGAAAGTTACCTTCCAACTTTTTAGTCGACCCTCACCGAAAGGCTATTTGGCGCACTTCCTCCTCTTGTGCTTTTCCGCCGCCTCCAAAGCTACACTGACGGCAACCATTGAAGATCATTACGTATGAAACATCTTTCTGAGGTTTAGCATGAATTGGGGTCTATACTGCTTATGTTGGACTCTTCCACATGGCGAAATCGGCTCGGTGACTTCATGGTGGAGTTCTTCGATCCGCCATGTATCGCCGCTGGTGGCATACAACGTTGTCAAACTCGCCGCTGCTTTCAGCTCGCCCACCGCCTTTTCCATGCATCGGTCTTCGCTTCGACCTCTCCTTCCTGCGCCATGTGGAAAAGGGAGGAAGGTTAGTGGAATGCCCTCGCAAGGGATAAGGATTCATAGCGAGAAAAGAAGCTTACCTTGTATATCTCGCTTGAATGGCGTTACTTGGTCCAAGACCTCCCACTCTTGGCTTCCTCGCCTGTCGTCGACCAGAGTCTCCATCTCCTTCCACCATTTTAATCGGAAGGGTGGAGGTGTGCTTGGTGGAGGGGCGAGAATCTCCTCGATTTCCGGCCCGAGCTCTCGAGTCTGAGCTGGATTTTCCTTCACGACGAGGGTTGGCGGCCAGGCAGATGGGTCGAGTCTCGGCGGGCGCGTGGGCTTAGCCGAGTCCTTGGAGCTTGGTGGCTCATCATCCTTCATTGGTTTCCTACAAGCATTCGACGACCTTTCAAGACACATGTCTTTACAAAGCATGAATTTATGGTGTCACAAAAGAATACCTATGTGACGGACGATTTCATCTTGAATTTCATGCCCGAACCACTCTGGCCCGAGCCGGAGGTTTCTTCGCCCAGCACGCGCCTTCGGCCGGCAGATCAGGCGGAGGGCTCGGTGGCTGCGCTGCTCGAGCGGGATACTTCGCCACTGGGCGACGGCGGAAAAAGAAGCGGACGGCGCTATCTTCTTCATCGCTTCGTCCCGAGTCCCCGGAGCGACTTCGCTTTTTTTTGCCGGGAGGAGCACTCTGCCGAGCCTTTAGCAGACGCTATGCAGGTGCCTCCTTGGGGAGCGGAGCCTTCGGACCGGGGTGGAGAAGAAGGCCTCACGCCTGTGATATATTAAATCACATTAATTTCGACTCTACATCGACAAACCGCTGTTGAGTTGAGGAGGATCTTCCTTACACTGTGGCAAGAATCCCAAATGGTATGAAGTCGGGCATTCCGCAGAGTTATTTCCGAGCCCGAACAAAAAGTTCAGCCACTGGCCGATGATCTCCTCTCATGTAAGGTTCTCACCGGTTTCAGAGTTGCATCTTGGGGCCCCGAGTACTAAAGGCGAGATGGACCTCTCCTTGATGGGCTGGATACGATGTTGGGTGTAGTTCCACACTACCCCACACCGTCAACCCAAAGATTTGGCTCATGGAGAAGAACAAGAAGTTCTTCACTTGGCTTCCCCCCATCACGGAGAGAGAAGACCAGAGGGACGGACTGGGGCACTCACGAGAAGGAAGGAAGGGCCGAGGGCGCTTGGCGCAGAGAACCACTCGAAAAGCCACCCTTGTTGGAGGTTTTCAAGCCAAGGTCAAGTAAAACTTTTAACCCTTCCTCAGCTTGAATCCCGCGCACCGCGGCCTTGGGATTGTCCTTGTTGGGGTAGGGTTTGAGGAGAAAAAGGAATTGGAAAAGGTCCAAAAGGGGAGCGATCCCCAAATAGGCCTCGCAGACGTGAACAAAGATCGCGATATGAAAGATGGAGTTGGGGTTCAAATGCGAGACCTCGATCCCATAGAAAGGAAGCAAACCCCGGAAGAAGGAGGAGCAAGGAAGGCTGAAGCTGCGGAGGAAGAAAGACTCGAAGACCACTACCTCGTCCTGGCGAGGTGTGGGGCAGGATTTGCCGGCGGCGGCGCGTCAGGACACTAACCCTTCCGACGGGAGCACGCCGAGGAGACCAGCCGAGCCTCCGCCACTGTAGGACTTCATCCACTTCTTTCGTTTTCGCTGCCTCTCCGGTGGCGGGAGATGGTGGAGCCATCGCGAGTGGAGACGGCCGGCGACGGGCGACGGCGGGGAAAAACCCTAGCGGCGGAATCTGCTAGGAGAAGCTAACGGACTGGCGCAAAAAGTGAGCGAGGTGAACTAATTTCGTTGCCCTGTTCCTAACTTATAAGCAACGGGCAGAGTTTCGCATTCGGCCGGGCCTTAGTCTAGCGCCGATGCGATTTTTCCGTGAGGGGTTCGATAACCACTGCTGCCCGAGTGGTTCTCTCGAGAGGTCCGCTACACGCTGACCGCCGGTTTAGGAGCCGGATGAGTCTAATTACCTGGATGAAGCGGTTATGGATTCGAGATCAAATCGAGAAGAGGCGGCATTGCAGGTCTAAATTGGAGCAAAGGCAAAGCATGATATCCAAAAGATTTTCATCGAAGGGCTCTTAGGCCCGATTACATGTTCTTCAAGGCACAAAGACATCGAGCTAAGGCTCGCCGGCTCACGGCGAGCAAAGAAAAGCCTCGGCGGAGGGCCTTAGTACCCCCAGGCGCAAGGAGGGCTACACCAGCTGCCCTTCAAGGGAGGCGACCTTGTGGAGTTGGGGAACTCATGATCAGACCTCGTGATTTCTCCGCCGATTTCGCCTCGCCGAAGCGAATCCCGCCAGAGCTCGCCTTCAAAGCTTGGGCGGCGGGCTCATGGCGGCTACCTCCGGCCCCTTGTGCGGGTCTCGCCGATCCATATCAGATCATTCCATGATGTTCGCCATCGCCTCAAGCAGGGCGGGACGGAGATTTTGATGTCGCCAAAAGAAGAAAACTCAAGAACTCAAAAGCCAAGGTGAAGTAGTATTCAGCCCCTGGGATTTCATTTATACACAGAGGAAGTTCAAGGGACGGCTCGTAATCCGCTTCAACACCGTGAGACCATCATGACGATGGGATGGCGGGAACGAGTACGGCTTCCGACGGAAGTTCAGACGCTTCCCGTGTGAGAAAAGGGCGCCAAAACGCCGCTTTCCCCTTAATTGGGCTTGGGCTAAAACTGCAAAGGGCGCACTTCTTAACAGTGCTTTCTTAACACGCCGCTAACGGTGGCAATGTGTTAAAATCGAGCCTAATTCGCCTCTGCACCCTCGGAGGGCATATCATCGCAGCCTAAAATTAAAAATATTTCACGCACACCCCACGCTGGGTCGCTAGCTAACTTCGCACGCTCGAGGTTGGTGCCGTGAAATTTGATTCAACTTCTTGAGGTATGCCTTTATAAGGTCGCCAACAGATATCGCACCCGGATACAAATACCTCTCGCAAAGTCGATTCAATTGGTACGCCTCAAGGGCATGAGCTGATCCTCCCCGTTGGGACAGTACCACCCTACCGAAAGGTGCGCCCATGTTGGGCCAAGCGCTGCTCTTATAAGTTAAGGCCGGCGCCGACGCCGATATTTTGAAAACGCTTAAGATTACAAAGATGTTGCAAGATGAGGTTGTAACGACCTGCTTAAGGCATACCCCATGTTGGGTCAAGAGTCGCCTTTGTATAGCAAGAGGGTGCCTGTGAGCCGAACCTTCGTTGAGGTGATGTGCCCAATGGGCCGAGTAAGTCGGAGTTCGGTATTGCTGATCCAGCGCTGCTTCAACATAAAAACTTAAGATTTCTTGAGTTCTTTACAACTTTTCAGATCACAGAGGTATAGGCTAAACCAATGGCTAAGCATCCGACTCGATCAGAAGTACTGGGCTATCAGGACTACATGGGCCCCGGTATCCTCTAGAAGGCCCATAAGGAACGGATGGGGCAATACGAGTCGGCCGACTAGGGTTGAAGATTGCTTGGCTGCACGCGCCGCACCGCAAGAGAGGACCCGAGGATATGGTATATCTCCATGTAATTAGCAGATCAATGGACACATTCCATGTAACATCATAATGTAAATATATATACCTCATGACGCTCAGAATCCGATCCCCCTACACTATATAAAGGAGGGGTAGAGGCCGTAAGGAGAGATCTTCGTCATCAAGCATACACAATAACCTTGATCATCTTGCACATTGATCAACCATAATCCCAGAGCATGTGAAGTAGGGTATTACCTCCGCTGAGGGCCTGAACTCAGATAACCCTGCCTTGTGTTACCCATCCGGTTTGGTTCTTGATTAGCGCCCCTCGCACAAATTCATTACCGGCGGTGACCCTCGCTAGTCACCGTCGACAGCTTCCTCCAGTAAACCTCCCCGCCAGCTAGAGTTCCGCCGGCCAACAGGACCAACGTCTTTTCAAGGCTAGGTTCTGATGGGGAAGGTGGCCGGTCTTTTGCTTTGGGTCTGCAGGCCTTTTTCTCGACAGCCGCGTCCGATGGCCCTTAAAGTTCAAGCCCGACACATGGAGAGGTATAATGGGACCCAAAACCCAGAGGAGTTCCTTTCCATCGATGCAACGGCCATCATGGCGGCCGGGGGTGACGAGCTTGTCATGGCTAATTACCTCCCGACTATCCTAGAGGGCGCTGCATGGACGTGGCTGTTCAATCAGCAAGAGGGTTTCACGCCTCTTGAACTAGTTTTGTGACGCTCTGATTGCTAATTTTCGTGAGCTGTTACGCGCGTCTGGCAAGGAGGATGATCTGCACCAGATGATCCAGATGAACGGGAGACCTTCCGCAACTTCGCGGAAGCGTTTCATCAAGATTCGCAACACGATCCCTAACATCTTGGACGAATCTATTGTCCGCGCTTTTAAAACGGTGTCTCGCGACGAAGCTGCTCACCCAGATCTCGAGATCAATGAGACTCGGACCGCCAATGACCTGTTCAAGACGGCCGATCGCTATGCTAATGCGCGTAACGCTCAAGACAAGAAGGCGTCGACAAGGGCGAGCCGCCCGCCACCCGTGGAAGAAAAGAAGAAGAGCAGCAATAATCCTTATGCATAAGAAGTCCTAGAAGAAAAGAAGGGTGATGCGAACAACACCGCCGCAGACAAAGCAAGACTTCCTCCCAAGGATGGGCGTAAAAGCCCAACAATAACTATAAGGAAAGAAGCCCGCCTGTGGAGGCAACTAAGGCAAGAAAGGTCCAAGTGACCGATATTGCAAGTTCCACCAAAACTACGGGCATGATACACGCCATCGCAGGACTGGCCGCAAAGCTCGAGGATTTCTACAATGGCAAGGGCCCAATGCCCACCCCGCCTAAAAAGGTGAAGCCGGTAAGGCTAAGCGCCAAACCGATGATGGTAATCGGACGACGATGATGAGTATCAAGAGCTCAGAAACCAGATCGCCGCCATCTTCGGCGGCTCTCGGCTTACTTCCTCCTGCCGCAGCCTCAAGGAAGCCGCCGAGGTCCACAACGCTGAGAAGGGCAAACCTCAACCCGAATCAATGAAGTGGACCGAGGTTCTCATCTCTTCTCGTGAGGATTGCCCCACCGATGACCAGCCTCGCTGCTCCCATCGTGGTCGCCTGACCATCAAGAATGCCAGAGTTGGCCACGCCTTGATCGACGGCGGAGCGCTTTGGACTTGCTTTCGCTAAGGTCTTGGACGAGATGCGATTCCTCGCCTAAGCTTAAAGAGGTTGCAATGCCTTTCATGGTATTGTCCCGGAGAAGCCGCTCGCCGTCAGCGCATTGTTCTCGCCTGCTACCTTCGCACCCAAGCAACTTTCGACGGAGTTGATCACGCTTGACGGGTTGATTTTCCATATGCGCATAACGCATCTTGGGCCGCCCATCACTTGGCAAGTTCATGGTCGTGTCCCACCACGCTACCATTGCGTGAAGATACCGGTCCTAACGGTGTGATCGCGTCAAGGGCAACTACACGTCGCTCGATTGCATTTAGCAATCCTTGCCGTGGTCGACTAGCTCCCGCCGCTGGTCCCATGTTCTCGCAGACAAGTCTCGACTTCTAGGTTTCCTTCACCAGGAAGAGACCAAGAAGTTCCGCCTCCTCTCGATGACTCTTCCAAGATAGCTCATTTGGGGCCAACTGACCCCAAATAGGAAAGCGAGCTCATTGCCTTCCTCCGAGCTAACGCAGACGTGTTTGCTCGGGAACCGTCTCGACATGCCCGAGTCCCAAGGAGGTTATCGAGCACAAACCGCCGTCCGCCGACAAAAGCCTGTTTCGCCAAGGTTCGCTGCTGGACTTCCATGTAGGATCATCAAGGATCGCTTATAAACCGCCCGCCGGTTTCATCCGCGAGGTTGATCACACCGAGTGGCCGCCAACCCCGCCATTGTAAAGAAGAAAGGAGGCAAGGAGGATGTGTCGATCACACGATCTGAACGCCGCTTGTCCTAAGGACAACTTCCCGCCTCGATAGTCCAGCTTGGTCGACGCGATCGCTGATGCCCAAATCTTGAGTTTTTGATGCTTACCCGTTATCACCAAATAAGCATCTCCCGAGGATGAAGAGAAGATCGCCTTCATCACTCCTTCGCACTTTCGCTATACGACCATGTCTTTCGGTCACAAGAATGTCGGTGCCACGCCCAAAGGCTTAATGGACAAGACTTTCCTGTAATCGCGGAAGAAACTCGAGGTCTATGTCAACGATATAGTTGTAAAGAGCAAGTTTGCTCCAGATCATGTAAAAGACCGCCGAGACTTTTCACAATCTCAATAGGCATCGAATAAAATTAAACCCAGAGAAGTGTACCTTCGGTGTTCGATCCGAATGTTGCTCGTTATGTAATTGGCTCGCATGAATATCCGCTAACCCCGAAAAATCGAGGCCATTGAAAATATGCAGCTCCAACTACCGCCAAGGAAGTTCGTGAGCCTCACGGACGGATGGCGCTTTGAGCAGTGTTCATTTCCCGCTAAGGCTAACGCTGGTCGCCCTTCTTAAGGCCCCGCCTAAGCACAATGGTTCGAGGGACAAGGAGGCTGATCGATCTTTCCAAGATCTGAAGCAATACCGCCCAACCCAATTGCCTTGACTAACCCGCTTATGGCGTAGTAGTTTTGTCTGACTATCGCGATGCCGCAAGCGGTGAGCACGGTCTTGACGGTGGAAAGAGAAGGCATCCAGCGGCCAATCTATTACGTGAGCGAGGTACTTCACGGATCAAAGGAGTGTTACCCCGAGGTCCGTGGTTGCTCTACGCCTTGGTCATGTCCTCCAGAAGCTTCGCACTACTTCCAAAGCGCATCAACATCGCTCCTAAGCAAGTTCCTCTTGAGAAATCCTAAGGAACAAGGAAGCCGCGGACGATAGCTAAATGGGCAATGGAACCGCAGAATTCAACATTCTGCTTGTCGCCCGAATCGCTATTAAATCACTGTGTCCCGCTGACTTTGTCGCTGAATGGACCTCGCCTACCAAATCACAAGAAGCTCCCCGAGCAACCCGATGACCCCTTGACCATGTTTTTGATGGCTCGCGACCGGAAACTCGTGGGCTGGTTTTGTTCTCATCTCCTCAAGGAGAGCAACTCCAAGATTCTATCCAGCTACACTTTGCGGGCGACTAACAACGCCATGAGTACGAGGCCCTCGCGGGACTAAGAGCTGCAAGTTGCTCGCGGCCCAACGGCCGACCGGAAAGGAGATTCACACCGGTCATCAACTGTGTTAACAAGGAGTATCGTGCGTGATGACTCAATGGCGCTTATGCCCGGTTGAAGTGAGGAAGTTGGAGCGACACTTTCGACTTTTCGAGGTGCTCTTCGTGCCTGTGAAGGACAACTTCATGGCCGACCACCGTCCAAGTTTGATCCTCACGCTAACTCGCTTCCGGCAGAGTGCTCGCCGAGCACCTATAAAGCCTCTATCACGCCTCCTGACGAGGCAACAGAGACAGTGGTATCTGCTCTCACATCGAAAGAAGCTACGGATCGACAATGCCATTTGTCCCAGACTATGGATGGGACCCCGCCCGACGACGGCCGAAGCGCCTCCTGCCATAAGGTGTGCTGGTCCATAAGCTTGTGGACGGCATCCTTTATCGCCAAGGTGCGCTTAGAGTCATTCCAAGCGCATCTCCCAATGTGAGGGTGTGTTCCTTCTTAGGGACATACATTTGGGTGCTCGCGCAACCACGCCTCCTTCAGACTCGGGTCGGCAAAGCTGCTTTCGCATGGGCTATTATCGCCAATCAGACATAAGATGCCCGGATATCATGACTAAGTGCAAAGCTTGCAATTCCACGTCCGAAGGCACATAAGCCCGCCCAAGAGCTCCAAACGATCCCCCATCATGGCCTTTCTCCACATGGGGTCTCGATTTGCTTCGCCCATTCCCTAAAGGGTATAAGGGCTATACACACTTGCTTAGAAGCATCGACACTTTTACAAAGTGGATTGAGGCAGAGCTCCGTGTCATCTCTTCATGCCAAAATGGCCGCGGCGCTTTTTCAAAAGCAACGTGGTCCCGCCGCTTGGGATTCCCCACAAGCTGATCGCGATAACGGTACCCGCCTCGTGGCTTAGCTATTCTGTGAATATCGCTAATACCGGGCACCAAGTTCTGCTTTACCGCGGGCACATCCACGAGAGCAATGGAGCAATGAGCGAAGCTAACGACAGATCGTCCAGTATCAAACAAGGCGTGTTCGCTGCACTCCGCGAAAGCACAATAATGCTCGGGTTGACGGGTTCCTTTCGCCCTCCGGGGCTTCAGACTACGGCCACCGCAACCGGGAAACTCCTTCCAATTGGTCTACTGTGCGGCTTATCCCGCCTGTCGAATAGTACTCGCTCGCTTAGCACAAGCTCGGTCAACTTGGTTGACGACGAGCAAGAGCGCTTACTAGATCTCGATCTCCTCAAGGCACACGCGAACGGGCACAAGTCGTAATGGCACGCTACCAGAAACTCTTCACCAAGATGCGCCAAGTCGGCCGACCAAGGGCTTTGAGGGCGGGCGACTGCTCGCTCACTGCAGGTCTGTAACTCCGTCCAATGCCAACAAGCTAACTTCCCGCTGGGAGGGCCCATACACGGTCGCTTTTTCCGCTGCCGGGGCTGTTCGCCTGCAATGGAGGACGGGAGAGAGTCGACCAAAGACTTGGAACATCGACCAGCTTCAGTAAGTTCTTTGTGTAGGTCTTTCGGTGTTTGCTTAGCTTCACGCTTTTTGTCAAATTCGCGCTTTGTTCGCCCAAGTCTCTGGCTGCCATGTAAAGTTCAATCCATTAAACAATGAATTTTCGCTGCCTCCCCGCGCCCTTATTCACTTCCCGCCTTCTCGACTATCCTCTCCGTAACACTTGATAGTGCCCGGTCTTGCTAACCTTGGCTACTACTTTCTTCGTGGTTTCTCGCCCGTGTCTAGTTTCAACAAGTTCCTCAACTCGTGGTTGCGAATGGCTTTTCGCCGCTAAGTTCTGCTCGTGAAGCCCTCCGCGCAGAGGCACTTACCGCTAACGGCACAACCACTTGGTAAAGCCTCGCTCTTGTAAGCCCCCGTGGCAAAGGCACTTTCCTTGTTCGGTTAAACCATGGATCGCCTAACTTACGCCGATGAGCGCTTTTGAATAAGTCGATCAGATGCGGTGTCGCTTATCTCTACGCACATGCTTGATTTCACAAACTTAGGACTTCAAGCATCGTCTGCATCGAGGGCAAGGGTGTCACTTTTCTTGTGCACTGCTCGAAGTTCGCAGAACTCAGGTTTTCGAAAGCAATGACAACGGGCCGGAGTTAGGCTGCTGCTTCTCACCGGTTTTCCTTAAAACTTTCTAGCGCTGCAGCTCCGCCTTAGTTTCTGCTCGTTTTTATCTTTTTGCTGCTCTTTTTGTAGGAAAAGGTAAGTCTCATCGCAAAAGTTAAGTCTTTATTGCATGGTCAAAAGTTTACGTGTAGAAGGAGTACAACACTACTTCTACTTCGGGCAAGCCGCCCTTCAAGTCTTCGCTTATCTTCAGCGCAGGACTTCTCCTTGCGCCCATGAAGCCTTCTCCGCCTCACTGAGATGATCGGCTTTCTCCTTGTCGAAGCTGAGCCCGCCTCACGCTTCTCGCACGGAGAGCCTCGACCTCTTCGGTTTTGGCACGCAGCCTCCTGATAGAGCCTCGCCTCGATCCGGGCTAGTTGGGCGGTCTTGAGCTGCTCGTCAGCCTTGACCTTCTTTCATGCATTATTTGCCAGCAGCCCAGCCATCTCCTTGGCCTCCTCTTCCGAAACCCGCAGGGTCGAGATCTTCTCGTGGAGTGCCGTGGAAATCACCTCTTCGCGAGCTGGCCTTGAGGTTCTTCACTCACATGAAAGCAGTTCGCCATTGGGACACGCTGCCGAAGTTGTTCCTCGAGCCATTTCATGTGGCCCCGCTTCCTCCAGGACGCTTGCCCCTCAAGCCTCAAGGCTGGCTCTCGCCTTCTTCACGAAGAGCCCCGAGGATTGCCTCTCCTCGGTCACCGCCTTGAGCTTTCACCTTTGCCTTCACTGCTCCGCTTTTGGTCGGGCGCAGAGGGCTCTCCCCGAGTCCTCTCGCCCGTAGATGCTCCCGAAGCTCATATAATGGCGCCGCCAACAAAGGACGCTCCACGAGGTCCTCCATAGTGCCCTCGATTTAACCGAAGAGAGAAGACCAAGTCAAGCCTTTGGGCAGCCATAGCCCGAGCTGATAAAGTTTCGTTTTGAGGATTACTTTCCAAGCCGCCGCCTGCATCTGCAAAGCGATCTTCAAGACCATGGGTCACGAGGCCTCGCCAGGCGGGATAAGGCTCGCGGCGGTGACTTTCCGCTGCTTATCTCTGCAGCGGCACGCAGCTTTCGCTTTGGGCAATCGCGGCAGCGAGCTATCGCCTCGCTGCCTCGCCTTCTCTTCTTCTTTCGCCTGCTCGCTCGGGCGAGATCGGTGCCGCCTCACTGGGCGACACCGGGCCTCCATCGGCGGGTAGCTTGTAAGCCCCGCCGTGGCTTTCTTCTTGCTCCTTGGCTGCGAGGTCTTCACCTCGCCTCGCCTCGCGACGGTGTCTGTAGGATCGCCTCGCCGATCCCACTCGGCAGCTATGGAGCCATCACCTTGGCCCCGCTTATCCGTGGCGCCATGCGCGCCCAGCCGCTTCCACCGCGCTTTCAACAAGATCGAGCTGTTTATTGAGCTCGGCGGGAGCAAGCTCCACGCCGCCAATTTGTCCTTGAGGTCGGCAATCAAGATCGCTCGCGACGCACTGCAGGTGTGCTCGGGCAGTAGGGATCGCCGACGCTGGCCCACGCTTGTCCGTGGGCGATCTCCTCCTAGATAGCTGATGTAAAAGGGTGAATTAAGTCCCACGGGGTTAGGTAAGCCCGAGGGCTTGATCTTCCTCTTTGTCGTGACAACTTTCCGCCTCTTCCTAGGGGCTCCATGGCTTTGCACGCCTCGGCCTGTGTGCTCAGGCGTGAGCTCAGCTCCCCGCTGAGCCGAAGGCCTTCTCGCTAACGCAAGAAGTTTTTCCTTGCGCGACTTCCTCTTCAAGCCTCCTCTGCTCGGGCGACTTGTTGCAGCTGCACTATATGACCCGGGTGAGCTCGCAAGATAGCGCTTAAGCCAGAGGGTCATGATCCTTACCTCTTCGCTGCTTTGCTCACGAGGAGGGAGGGCTTGGTCGCCCCGCTGATCGACCGCTTGCTTGGCTTGCTCGGCGCGCTTTGTTGCCGAGGAGCTTCTTCGAGGGTCGGGCGGCCGCCATGGCGCTGGTGAGTCTGCTGCCGGCTCACCAGCCACCTTGGGCTTCGCGCCACCTTGGCCTTGCTCCTTTCGCTTCTCCTTTCGGATCCGGAGAGTTCTCCACGATCCCTCCAAGGATCAATTGATCCTCCCGATCATTTGAAGCTTAACGTTAGCATATTCAATAGTACGAGTCTAGTAACACAAAGTTGGGTCTAAATGACTTACCTCGTCTGCGCGGAAGAGTACGCTATGCGGGCTGGTGAATGCCACCGCCGGTGACTTCGCCATTCTTCTTGCTGCTTTCAAAGACGGAGTCGACTGCTCGGCCACCCATGCGCTTGGTCGGCATCACCGCCTCGAAAGCAGAGAATCATAGTTCCTGCTCGGATGAGTCATCAAACAAAGGTTCAGCCTTTAAAGGCACTTACCGTGTTTCTCCGAGATGTCTTCCCATCCATCTATCTTATAGAAGGGATAAGGTCTTCTCCGCAATGACAGATCCTGTCACGTGTAGTCTCAATGATCTTCGCCTGCGGAGCCCAAGGCCCACGAGGGAGGCGATCTTCCTTGTCGTACCAGCCCTGGCGGACATCTCCGCCGAGGCATTGTGGTTCCTTCGCCGGCGCTTTCCGGTAGACGAGCTTGTTTGCCGCCGCCCGCTTGGTGTAGAACCACCATCCAAAGACGCGCCCATCGAAGTCAAGCAAGCCGTGGACGGGGTACGGCGCGTCAAGCGGTGGTCTTGAGATTGAGGTAGTAGCACCTGTTGAAAGGGCGGAGCTGCCTCATTATTGTGTAGTAATGGAGGAACAGCCCCACCGAGGATCGATTCCTCAGATAGCCTCGCACAAGTGTGCAAAGACGGTCATCCGGAGGATGGAGTTCGATTGAGATTCGCCACCTCTAATCCGCCGATGTTGAAGAAGGCCTCACGGTCGCCTCGAGAGACCTCAACCCGTAATAGTGCTAACTATTCAAAGTTGATGAACTCACCGAGCGGTTCCGAGTTTCTTCCTCCTCAGCAGCCTCCAAATGCCGGCTGCCGATGTGGCCCTCCTCCTCCCAGACCTTCAAGTCCTCCTCGGTTATAGCTAGTGCTCGCGAACTTGGCCATAGCAGCTCCTGTGGCTGGACGAACAGGATTGAGGGTGGAGTTTGGCTCATTGATGCCGAGCGCCATGGAATTAGGGCTTGGGAAGAAAAGGCGGAGAGCAGAGTAATGTCGCTGGGCGTGCTTGGGTGCTTTTTGTCTGCAATAAATACCGGGTATGAAGGGTCTCTAAGGAAGGCCCATCACTGCTGGGCCCACGGGCAGGAGCGCCCCGAAGGAGTCTTCACAAGGCCTCTGCCATGGAGGAGAGAGGAGGGAGAGGGGTGGGAAACATTATGTAACCACATTCCATACAACCACAACACGGAAAAAGAGCTATGGCTCGGCAGAGTAGGACTATTACCCGCGAGGGGTCCAACCCGGTAAACCCCGTGTGTCATTCCTTGCCGCTTTCCACGCCAAATCGAATCGAGCTCGACCTGATCGGCTAGCGTGATAGAAATCTGACAGGGTGTGATCCGCAGTGGTTGAGCGGAGAGCACACCGCCGTCGTCGCCCAGTAGGGAGCGCTTAGCATCAAGTTCGAAGTTCTTCGACCTCTTCAAGCGATGGCGGATCGCCAGTCCGCGATGGACCGTGAAGCGGCCGCCAGAGCCGCTGCCGCGGGCGCTGCTACGGCAATGGCGTTGATCAGCCGGGCAGCAGCCGCCCTGGGCTCAGGGCGGCGCTCGCCTTGGAGGAGTGCACTCAAAGACAAAACCTCCATGCGCGTGGCCTCGCCGACAACCCGCCAGCCTGTAATCAACTCTCCGGCGGCACCGTAGCTGGCCTGCTTGGCCCGCTGATGGATGCCGCCGCGCGGTAGTGCAAGTCGCGGGGCGCGGGAACCGTGTTTCCGCTTCTCCCACTTTTTTGTTTCTTCGCGATCCCACCCACGGATCTCCGGGCGTGAGGGAGCGGGCCAGACGACAGAGCCAGCAATCGCTACGGGATTCGCCGGCAAAGCGACAGTGGGCGGGATCTCCGGTCCCACTTGGAGGATCGCCATCCGCGACATGAAGAAGACTCGCGCGACAAGCTCCGCAGCGGCACCATCGAGAGCGCGACCGGCCGTTGCCGCTGTTCAAGGGGTCGCCAGGAGGATTCCGTGAGGCCGCCTCCGCCGAGAGAGGGCGGCGCTTCTGCGCCGGGCCCGACGGGCGGGCGCTGGGGACGAAGGCGATTCAGGAGCAGGAGGCTCTCGACGCCGGTTGCCGCCGCTTTTCCAAGGAGTCAGTTGAGTGTAATGGCCGGAGAGGTTCCGCCCCGCCATCGAGAAGTACGATGGGTCTACCAACCCTAACGAAGTTTTTGCAGATCTACACCACGGTGATGCAGCCGACCGAGGGTCGGGAAGGTTCTCGCGAACTACTTCCCACGGCCGTCCTCACCCAGCGGAGCCCGCTGCCAGGCTCATGAACCTACCCCGGAGTCACTGGGTCATGGAAGGAGCTCGAGCTCTTCATCACCAACTTCCAGGCACGCTCGAGCAGCCCGAGTCGAAGACGATCTCCACAATGTGGAGCAGAAGAAGGGGGAGCGCCGCGACTACATCCGGCGCGCTCACCAGTTCGCAACATCATCCCCGACATCTCCATCGACGCCGCTGTCATGGCCTTCAGGGAGGGGCGCCGGACCCCTGTGGTCAAGGAGAAGATGGCCACCCGCTAGATCAAGACGACGGAAGAACTCTTCACCCCGCCCACAAGCGCCTCTTCAAAGTGAGGCTCGCTCCGCCGGCCACGAGGGCAGGGGCCGCAGTGAGCGGCGACGCCGGACGCCAAAAATCTCGCCGGCAGGACAAGAAGAAGCGCAAGGCGTCGAGACCGGCAGGTCCCTGCCGAAGCGACGACGACATACGGGCTGGTCACAAGGTGAGCGCGGGCGGCGAAGAATGGAGGAGGCCGCGGCGTTCCCCGTGGTCGCGACGAGGGATGAGACCACCGCTCCCGCGGAGTGGACAAGCGCTGCCCACGAGCAGCAGCAGACGTCCGGCAGCCGCAAGGGCAAGGAAGCGGCTTCGCTGGTTTTCAGCAGCGGAACGCCGGTCGCCGCTATCCACGGGCGGATCGCCACCCATCCGCCCCATGCTAGTTTTAAGCGTATGGCGAGGTGTAAGGCCGCCGTCTGCGTTCAAGGTCAGCTAAGGCACCGTGTGGCTCTGAGTACCGATCACATTCTGGCCAGCCGATCACCCACCATACCGCCGCCCGGTCATCTCCCCGATCGGTTGCGCCCCACGGTCCGGAATGTCAAGCTCGGGCGGGCCGTCAGGACGGAGGAAGCTTTCAACCTCCTATTCCGCCTGAAGTCGCCAAGGCGCCCAAATCCAAAGAAGAGGAGCTTCGACCGCGCTTCCATTCTTCGCATCGCCGGGGCTGAGTCCGCCCTTCTGGGCACGCCAGCCTCCCGGTGACATTCGGAGGTTCGGCAACTTCAAGACGGAGATGCTCGAAGTTCGGCGTAGTTGACTTCGACCTCCTGCATAACGCCATATCGGGTCGGGCGGGCGCCGACCAAGTTCATGGCGGCTCGCCACTATGCGCATATGGTGATGAAGATTCCGGCCACCGCCCAATCATCGCGGAAAGTGGACCGCTCAAGGTGCTCCGCCATGGCAAGGATGCTCGCTTATGGGGCGTCGACGCCAAAAGGCCGAAGCTTCCACTGGAGCTCCTCCGCGAAGATCCGCGGTTCTTGCCTCGTCTGCTGGAGGTCAAGGCGATCTCTCGATCGAATCGCACCGGCGAAGACCGCCGGTGGGCGCCTCTGGCCAAATAGGAAGGCGCGCTGCCTCTTCCTCCGCTTTAACGATGTGTTTGCTTTGGCAACCGTCCGACATGACCGCGCCCTGTGGAGGTGATTGAGCATAAGTTGACAACGCCACATTTCAGCCGCCGACCGTTATGCGTAAGGTCTGGAAGCGCTTGGTGGAGCGCCAGCCGTTATCCGCCAGAGGTGGACAAGCTTTTGCGGGCGGGTCGTCCCGAGCGCCGCCCATCCTGTGGCTCGCGAACCCCGCCCCGCCAAGAAATCCAATAGGCGGAGAATGTGCGCCGACTTCACCGACCTCAACAGGCGTGCTCGGCGATCCGCATCACCGCCTCAAGATCGACCTCATCGCCGACTCCACGGCAGGTGCGAGCCACCGTAAGCTTCGATGCTGCATCGGGTACCACCAGATTAGCATGGCGGAAGAAGACGAAGACAAGATAGTTTTAGTGACGCCTATGGGCGCCTCATCGCTACACGAGGATGACGTTTGATTGAAGAATGCAGCCCAACCTACCAGAGGGCCATGCACATCGCTTCACCGCCCCCAAATAGGGCGTAACTTGAGGTGTACGCCGACGACCGGTGGTGAAGTCCAAGAAGGCGAGGAGTTAATCGGTGACTGGAGAAAACCTTCGCCAACCTCGAGAAAGTACTGCATCAAGCTCAATCCTGAAAAGTGTGTTCGCCGCTGCTCAGCAAGCATCGATTCCTCGCCTCCCAGAGGGGGATTGAGGCGAACCCTGACAAGATCGTGGCGATTGAGAACATGAAGCCCCCGACGCGACTTCGGCAGATGCAGTGCTTGGTGGGTTGCCTGACTTCCCTGGGCCGCTTTATAGCTCGCCTGGGATAAAGTCTCTCTACTCAGTTCTCAAGAAGACCAACCAATTCGAGTGGACCACGGAGGCGCAGGAGGCGCTCGACGGGTCAAGAAGTACCTCACTTCGCCCTGCCGGTCGCCTGCACTCCCAAGCGAGCCGCCGATCCTTTATGTTGTGGCGAACCCCAGTGGTCAGGCAAGGTGCTGGTGGCGGAAAGAGAAGGTGTTCAGCTCCCCATTTACTATATCAAGAAAGTCCTCCACGACGCCAAACAAGGTATTCACAACACCGTAAGATGTTTCTACGCGGCCGACGGCATCCCGGAGGTCAAGGCCACTACATCCAGGGCGAAATCACAAGGTTGACTAAGCATTCTTTGCGGAGATCCTCTTCAACCGCGAGGCGACGGGTCAGACGCTAAGTGGGCCATGGAGCCGGGCAGAGTTCGATCTCAAGTTCACCCCGAACGGCCATCAAAGGGCGTGCTCGCGAGTTCGCCGCTGAGTGGACTCCACCGAAGTAGAAGCTGAAGGTTCCCCAAAGACCTCGCCAGGACTCTTTCTTCGACGCCTGCCCGCCGAGGGGCTGGGCCGGCGATATCGTCCAAGACCGTGGAAGCTGGAGTTCCGCTACCAACAACGTCCGCGAGTACGAGTGGCTACTCGCCGCCTGTGGTGGTTTGAATTCGGGCATCCGGCGTACCGCATGTAAAGGCGATTTCTCTCGGTCATCAACCAGCGAGGAAGGAATTCACCGCTCGATCCTCGCTATGGCGGCTCTCATGAGGGAGGTGCGCCGCTGAGCGGCATTTCGAGGGTTTCGCTTCGCGACATCCTCGCCGCGACAACTATATGGCGGATGAGCTATCCTGCATTGCCTCGCCGAGGGCACCTGCTCCGCCGGGTTTTGAAGAAAGACTCACGCCGCCGCCCGTCGCAGCCTCGATTCTCGTGGGGACGGTGATGATGCTCGACGCAGCCCCACGCCCGGCGGAGACGCCGATGTTCCCGCAGCAGCCCCCCGATCGGAGGGAGGATGCGAAGAACCGCCGAGGCGTTGAGGCGAAATGCTAGGCTAGGCGTAGTACGCCGGCGATAATGCTAACGCTGCCATGCTCCTCCGGAAGGTCGCGGATGGATCCGATCCTAGCCTACCCGCTGGACGAGTGATCCCCACGATGACGCTGCTTGGCCGAGAAGATAGCGCCGAAGGCTGCGCCACGCCGCGTGGGGACCAGACGCTGTGGTGCAAACGGTTCTAATGAAGTGCGCCACTCGGAAGCGGGAGTAATCCTCTCCGAGATCCATGGAGGCGCAGCGGAGCCATTCAGTGAGTCGGGCGTTGGTCGAAAGGTCTTCCGCCTGCTTTATCGCCTACAGCCTCCAGATGCCTTCGAGCCGGTGAGGAGATGCGGTTGCGCGCTTATGCTAAGTAGATCCACCGACCGCCCAGCGCCGCAAACCATTCCGCCTCTCCCGCCGCTCGCGTCTCGGGGCCGATATCCCGCCCGCTCGCATGGGCGATCGGGCTACACGACTGCTCGCTGCCGCCAACAAGTTCACTAAGTGGTAGAGGCTCGCCAAGATCGGGCGATCACGCCCGCCGCAGCCATAAAGTTCATGAAAAGCATCTTCGTCCTGCCAAGGCCGCCAGCAGATCATCACCGCTAACGGCGCCAGCTCAAGAGTGCCGATTTTCAAGATTGTGCGGCGAGCTGGGCACTGTTGTGCTTCACCTCCGCTGCACATCCGAAGAGCAATGGGCAAGTGGAGCGGCAAACACGGAGGTACTCAAGGGACTCAAGACAAGGGCGCTCGACAAGGACTACATGGCCCCGGTATCTCTAGAAGGCCCGTAGGGAACGGATGGGGGCGATACGAGTCGGCCGATTAGGGTTGAAGATTGCTCTGGCTACACGCGTTTTGCGCCGCAAGAGAGGACCTGAGGATATGGTATATCCCCATGTAAATAGCGATCAATGGATACATACCATGTAACATCATAATGTAAACAGCACATATACCCCTGCGACGCTCAGAATCCTATCCCCTACACTATATAAAAGGAGGGGTAGAGGCCGAGAGAGATCTTCTTCGTCATCATCATCAAGCATACACAATAACCTTGATCATCTTGCATCCCGTGATATTGATCAACCATAATCCCAGAGCACGTGAAGTAGGGTATTACCTCCGCTGAGGGCCCGAACCTATATAACCCTCGTCTTGTGTTACCCATCCGGTTTGGTTCTTGATTACCGCCCCTTGTATAAATTCATTGCCGACGGTGACCCCAGCTAGTCACCTGTCGACAATTGGCGCCGCCAGTAGGGGCCACCAAGATCGCCTTTCAGATCGATGGTTTTTTCGATATCGCCAGACGTCGACATGAGGCCAGGAGTCTTCGCTTGGCGCCTCGACTTCATCGCCGACGGCTTCGCAATCTTCATCTTCCCCATCGGAGATCGCTCAACCAAAAGGTACACGCAATCAACGGGACCCTTGCCTTTCGGCTTGGAGAATTCTGCATGTGCTTTCTTCAGAGGATCCGCCGGCAATTCACTTCGCGCTCTCGAGGAAGAGCCCCATGAGATCGCTTACCCCGCCTCGACAACCTCCACCCGATGAGGTCTATGAATCCTCGATCGATTTCTCTCCGAACTCGAGTCCCGCCACGGCTTCCGCACAGATCATCGATCTAGAGATTCGACAAGAGATAACCACTGGGAACCACTATTAATCTGGTCGGGTCAACCTCTCGGATTCGGCAGTGTTCGTGGGTGTCATCAACGGTGGCC
>JAYEVB010000475.1:0-26108 GCA_036346415.1 Raddia guianensis | reverse complement strand
GGTCGCCGAGGCCGGGTAGGTCCTCGCCCGAAAGCGATGACGATTAACGACGACAAAGAGCAACCGCATGACGGGCGGGCGCCAAGCGGAAGAAAGGACGAGGTCAAGGGGGCGGTAAGGACGGTTACTGGGCGGGTTGCGGACGGTCACCGGGTCATGCGAAGGGCGCAGGAGGTCATCCCGACGAGGACGGAAGGGACCCATCGTGATCTCCATCCACCGCAAAGAACACCCACGACTTGACCAATTGCTGTTGTCGGCAAGATAGTGGTGTAAGATCGCTTCTTGGGCTTAATGTTTTGGTAATTGATGCCAACTGGCCTCGACGGATCGCATCAAGGCTAAGGATGTTATTTTCTAGTTCTTCTATTTTCCTTGTGTGCGTGGTTCGCTTCGCCCATCCGCCCATTGATGTCCGCAAGATCACCTCTGGTTGTAGGTCCCATCGAGCACAAGTTCCAGCTCATCCGAGGAGTTCGAGCGGTTCTAGAGATGCCAGTGTCCGTGGTTCGAGAGAGTTCCCGAGAGGGGTAGTCGCCAAGATTCGGGTTTCTTAGCGCCTAACTCATATGGGTTCCCGCCAAGCCTATTCCAAATATTCCCGCCGATTCCACAAGTCGACAAGATAGGCCAACAACCCTAGGTGTGACGCCGACAAAGTCAGATAGCCAAAACTCGAGCGGAAAAATTTCAGCCCCACCGGACGGCGCTCGATCGCCATCGACGGCGTCCGGTGAGCACAAGCCAAAATCTGCTAAGTCCCCAATACATCGCTCTCGCTGGACGGCGTCTGATCAGATTCGGACGGGTCCGGCAGCGAGGATTCCTAACGAGTGAGCTCGAATTTGGCTAAGTCCCAACGCGATAGCCCCTCGCTTGACGGCGTCTCGATCAGATCGGACGGCGCCCGGTGAAGAAGAAATTTGAGCGCGAGGATCTTCGGACGGCTCGTAAGCGCCCGACGACGGGCTACTTTCACTGCCGGACGCGTCTGGAGAAGTTTATCGGACGCGTCTGGCGACGGCTAAACCAGAGACCGAACACCGGCGGGCGCCTGCTCACGCTGCAGCAGTTTCGCCGGACGATCCGAAACCACGGACAGTCATTCCGACGAAGCACAAATTTCGGAAGATTCCACTGCTTGGACGGCGTCTCGACGGAACTGGACGGCGTCCGACCGAGTGATCTCAAACTCATGATTTAATCGAGCCGCCCATTTCTAGGGTTTCGCCTTTGGGCCTATAAATAGAGGCTTGGTGTACGGAGAAAATTGAGAGAGCCATCATTAGCACCACCCTTGCCTTAGCCACCCATGAGAGCTCCTCCCATGGCACCCACCTCCACCTAGGGTTCCATGTGCTTGAGAGATTGAGAGGAGAAGAAGAGAGGAAGGAGAAGAAGAAGGTGATCCCTACCTCCTCCCATCATCTCCAAGGCTTCCCCATCTCCCATGGTGTTTTTGCCCTAGTTTTCATGGGGAGAGAGAAGGGTAGTGGTGAGAGACGATCTTGATCTTGTGCTCTTGGGACTTCGGCCACGGAGAGATCGCCGCCACGCCACGGGCTTCACCAACCGTGACGACTACATCCGCCTCCATCCGCTGAGGCACAAGTCCGCCGTGTCGGCGGCCATCTCCGTGGTGGTCGGGGTGCCACGGCTTCCGTGTGTCGGAGCCAAATCCTCCATGTGTTGGGGGTGTCTCATGTGTTGAGACTAAACCCACCGTGTGCCTGGGTGGTGTGCCATGTGCGCTGCCGGGTGTGAGTGCTCTCGCCAGAGAGAACTTGCCTCAGTGGTGAAGGCTTGAGCCGCCCCACCATGTGTTGGGTGAAGAGCTACCGCGAGTGGATTGAGGGCTAGGGACGAGAGAGTCCCGACTTCTCCAGGTGAGAAGTTTCTCAACGGAGACGAGGTGCTCATGTGTTGAGCACCGAACTTCGTAAACACCTCGGCTTATGCCTCCTCATCTCACTTGTTTAATTATGCATATTGTCTTGATCGCTGCATGTGAGTGCCATCGAGCCTCCTAGTAGTCGCCAGCATTATTGTGATCACTTCCTAACTAGACTCTAGGTCAATCGATAGCTTGGGATCTTAATTTGACTAAGTAAATCAAACGAATCGAGAGAAGTAAAATTTGAAAAGTGCCGATTCACCCCCTCTCGCCTAAGATCCTTACAAGTGGTATCAGAGCACGGTCTCTAGTTGCTTAACCGCATAGAGATGGCCGACGGGGTAGTGTAGCCGCCAATAGATTCCTCTGCTTAGTGGCACTAATTTCAGCTTTTGGAAGTTGCGAATGAAAGTATTTCTCCAGCAATGGGAATGGATGTTTGAGAGTTGTAGAGTCTCCTCATGGTGTCACACTCACTAACAATATACTCTGCCACACCCGCCAAAACAAACTCCTAGAGACCGATGCTAAGGCCATGAACGCCTGCTTTGTGGTTTGAGCATGGAGGTCTTTGATAGAGTTAGCAATCTCACTAGTGCACACGAGATATGGATCACACTCATTGAGATTCACGAGGGCACCTCACCGTTAAGGAGGGTAGACTAGTGGTTGTCAAGGAGCCGCTTTGATCAGCCTGTAATGCTTCCAAATGAAAATGTCAATGCTATGTTTACTCGGCTTAACCCCATCCTTAACGAGCTTAAGGGCTTGGCCACACTGCTGCAATGATGAAGTGTGCAGAAAATGTCATGGATCCTCCCCAAGAAGGACTATCGACATCATCACCTATCTCACCAACAAGCAGGATGTGGAGAAGCCGGTTCCCACACTTTTGCTCAATAAGATCACCGCCATGAGATGATGCTCCTAATGATCGTGAGGATTCCCGCCCAAATAAGAATCAAGTGATTGCTCTCAAGGCCGCGGATCTAGACAGAGTGGTCTCAAGTCAAGTCAACTGAGGACAAGGTGAGATGAGTTGAACGAGCTTGAGGAGGGCTTCCAACACTTCGCCTGCTCATGAAGCAAGCCGCCAATTCATGAGCGTAAACGGCTATGGAGGCAAGAAGAGGATGAGCCAAACACTCATGCGCCATACCGATGCTATGAGTGTCGGAGAAGGCACATCGCTCAATGTGTCCTCGTAAGGGAAACACCAAGTACAAGGACAAAGGAAAGGACAAGGGTGATGGCGAGAGGCAGAGGCACAATGACAACAAGAAGAAGACTCCCCGTAAGTCTGGATTCATGGTCGCCTCACAAGGCAAGAGACTAGCCTTGTGGGAGAATGGGTGACTGATGATACCCAAATGACACGCCCGCTTCGAGATGAGGAATTAGCTGATCAAGAGTTGGCCACCATGGCGATAGCCGAGTCTGTGCCACCTCCTCCAGCCTCGCCCAAGATGTCTTACGGCCGCCACCGAGGCTCGAGAATGGTATTCGATGACGATGGGGCTTCTTCCACTACTACCTCTACATCGCAAAGGCTTCACCGACCTCCCGGTACTTCCAAGTGCTCGATGGCTCGACCTAGTGGCGAGGTGAGCGACTCGTTCTCGACTCGATGAGGATGTTGAAGGCATGCGTGATTGTCTTAGGAAGCTTGTGAGCGCTTATAAGCATGAGACACTAAAGAATCTTGAGCTTGGTAAAACCTTGATTGCTTTGCAAACTAAGTGCAAAAACCTTGTGTCTAGATGTGATAGCTTAGAATCGAGCATGATACTTTGCTAGGTTCTAACAAGAATCATTATCTAAGTGCAATGTGTTAGAACAAGAGCGATGCTTTGAATGAATCCCTAGATGATCTCATGACTACTTATCATGTACTTAGGGAGAACCATGAGACACTTCTGGCTAAGAATGATAAATTGGTTGCTTTGCCTCTTGCTCAACTAGTTGATACACCTGTTGATGCTTTGGATGTTGCTTGTGCCATGCCTGTTACTTCTGTTGCTATTGCACCTGTTATTGATTTGACTCTTGCTTGCCCTGAGGTTGCCCATAATTGCACTGGATTGGCTTCCACCTCAGCGCCTCTAGCAATGCACTAGTGTGTACACCGATAATTGTAAATTTGCACTAGCCGCTAGGAGCTCGTATTGAAAATGCCGAGTTGAAGTCTAAACTTGAGAAATTTGATAAGGGCTTGGGAAGTGCTATGAGGGTAGCCTAGCCTTGGATAAGATGCTCAAGGAACAAAGAAAACCTTCCCAAAAGGGTGGCTTGGTTTTACCCCGAGAAGCCAAAGGGGAGGAAGAAATTATGTTCCTCGAGCATCTACCCATAGGCAAGGTTACTATCGTGCTCATCCCAAGAAGAGGCATGGTAACAACTTGCACACTAGCAACAATGTTTCTAGGATGAACAATGGGCACGACTTGGCAAGGACCTCCTAGGCACTATAACTCCACATGGCAAAGAAAGAAACAATAGTGCTTGGCAATATGATCCTAGATCCTATAACAATCGGCAAGGCCCTAGGTATCACAACACTTGGCAATCACCTAGGCGTAATTCTCGAATGGACCTCCTAGGCACAACATTGGTAAGACACATCCACCTAGGCACCAAAACCGCAAACACTCCCATTCACACACAACCAAGATTCCTACACATATCGAGTTGTATGATCAATACTTGCTCAAGAAAAATGATCAGGGTAGGATGACTGCTAGATTTGTTGGGCTCAAGTCTGAGAATGAGCACAAGGCACATGTTTGGGTGCCTAAGTCATTGATTGATCGCTTTGCTCGTGTTGCTTCTGGTTTGAAGGCTAACCCTCGGGACCTCCCTGTGGGTCCCCGAGTCACATAAGTGATCTTCTTCATGACAGTGAACTATCGGAGTGGAGGGTGCCATTGATCATTGACAAGGTGCACCCAACACATGACCGCAACCCCTATTGTTCACCCTATTAGGGAGGAAGGCAAGATTCCCCAAGGTCACTTTTGAGATGGAAGCAAGAGCAAGGTTCTTGAGCTGAAGGTAGCAATTTCTTCAGATCTTTCAATTGATAATGTGCTACTTGTGAAAACTTTGAGCTATAACCTCCTTCTCGCTGCTCCAAATATGTGATTTGGGGTTCCATTGCAATTTCTCACCGAGGGTTTGTTGGTTTTGGACAAAATGAAAAACTTGTGTTCAAAGGCTTTCGCTTTGAAAACTTGTTTCTTGTGAACTTTGATGAGCCTCGCCAGATCCGTCTCGATTTGTCTTGTCGCCAAAGTCTCTTGGTTGGCTTTGCATAGACGCCTTGGGCATGCTCAAGATGGTAAATTTGAAGAAACTTTTCAAAACGAGTTGATTTTTGGTGTGCAAGATATGACATTCGAGAAAGACAAGCTATACAAAGGCTCGTCAGCCTAAGAAGCAAGTGGCAAGCTCACATCCCGCCAAGAATGTCATGTCTACATCTCGACCTCTTGAGCTTTTACACATGGATCTTTTTGGGTCAACTACCTATGTGAGTATCGGAGGAAATCTCTATTGCTTGGTCATTGTTGATGACTTCTCCCGATACACCTGGGTCTTCTTTCTACCTGACAAAACTCCAACCGAGATGTTTTTAAAAATTTGTAAAGAAAGCCCAAAATGCTTTTGATTGTACCTCAAGAAGGTGAGAAGTGACAATGGGACGGAGTTCACTAACACTTCGCTGAGATCTTCTCGTGATGAGTTAGGGATTGATCACCGCTCACTACCTACACCCCTCAAAGAAATGGGGTGGTTGAGAGGAAGAACAGACGCTCATCGAGATGGCGAGGACAATGTTGATGAGTACAAGACTTCACATCTGCTCGGGTCAAGCAATAACACAAATTCATCATCGATCAACAGTCAGACCTTCACAAGCTCCTCAAGAAGACGCCCCACGAGCCGCTAGTAGGAAGACGACCCAATGTCTTCTACTTCGTGGTTTTTGGCCGCAAGGTCTACATCAAGAAGAAGCGGAGCACTTGGGCAAGTTCCAGAGCAGAGTGGACACGGAGTCTTCCTGGGTACTCACCAGAGGGTCTTCCTTCGTGGTGTACAACGAGAGCAATGGGTCGATTGAGGAGACTCACATGTGAAGTTCGATTTAATCCAATGGGAGCCAAGGAGAGCATGAGAACTTGGATGATGTGGACGGTGAGCAGCTGGCAAGAGCGGTGGAGGAGATGCTCACCGGTGATGTGAGGCCAGAGAGGTTCAGAGGGAGACCGAGACAGCCCATCACCTCTCACCCCGAACCAATGCCGACTGGGGAGCATTGCCTCAAGACACTGAGGTGGAGCCGCCCAGAGGCAGATAGAGCTTAGAGCCGATGCAGAGTCACCGAGCTACCACCTCAGCTTGATCAAGACCCATCACACCATAGCTCGTGATCATCCAAATGATCAAGTGATTGGGAAATTGACTCAAGGAGTGCAAACAAGGTCAAGGACAATGAAGGCCAAGAGGTCAAGCTGCTTTGGCAAGCTTCAGGAGCACACGGCGCTTGTGTCCGAGCTTGAGCCAAAGAAAGTGGAAGAGGCTCTTAGTGACTCGACCGATCAATGCTATGCACGAGGAGCCGAACAACTTTGAGAGGAACAAAGTCTGACCTTAGTGGAAAGACCAAGTGATTGCAACGTGATTGGCACCAAGTGGGTTTTCAAGAATAAGCAAGATGAACTTGGAGTGGTGGTGCGCAACAAGGCTAGATTGGTCGCCTGTGGTTTCACATGATTGAGGGAGTTGACTGTGGTGACACCTATGCTCCCGTGGCACGCCTCGAGGCTATCGATTGCTTGTGGCATTCTCTACATGTCACAACATCATCCTCAAACAAATGGATGTGAAGAGTGCTTTTTCAACGGGTACATTGGAGAGCTAGTGTATGTGGAGCAGCCTCCGGGTTCAAGATCCTCATTACCCTCACCATGTGTTCAAACCGTCAAGGCTTTATATGGTCTCAAGCAAGCTCCTGTGGCATGGTACGAGAGGCTAAGGGACTTTCTCGATCGGCAAGGGATTCACAATGGAAGGGTTGACACGACTCTATTCACTAAGGTGGTGGATGGAGATCTGTTTGTGCCAGTCTACGTGGATGATATCATCTTCGGCAAAGACAAATGAGTCCTTGATCAACGAAGTTCAAGAACATGATGAGAAAGGAGTTCGAGATGTCAATGATGGGAGAATTGAACTTTTCTTGGGATTTCAAATCAAGCAACTCAAGACCGACATTCATGTGTCAAGAGAAGTACATCCACGACCGCTCAAGCGCTTCAACATGGAGGATTGCAAGCCAATTCAACACCAATGGGAACGAATCGCCACCTCGACCTCAATCAAGAAGGTAAACATGTCGACCAAAAGCTTTATCGCTCCATGATTGGTGCTTTGTTATACTTGGATCGCATCTAGGCCGACATCATGTTTAGTGTGTATGTGCGCTTAGATTTCAAGCCTCCCTAGAGAAATACATATGATCGCTGAAAACTAATCCTTCGATATCTAAAACACACACCTAGCATAGGAATTTGGTTCCAAGGGTGCGCGTTTGAGCTCCTAGGCTATTCTCGACCAGATTATGCCGGTGCAAGATCGATCGCAAAAGCACTTCCGGCGGTCACTGGTAGGTGTCTTGTGTCATGGGCGCCAAAGAAACAGACCGTGGCGCCATTCATCGCCGAGGCCGAGTATATAGCGGCAGGAGTTGTCAGGCACAACTTCTTTACTTGACACACCGCCGTTTGACTTTGGGCTTAAACTTGATCACGCGGCTCTCCTATGCGACAACGAGAGCGCGTGAAGATAGCGGCAACCCGTCCAACACTCACGACTAAGCATATTGACGTCCCGTCACCATTTCCTTCGGGATCATGTGGCTAAGGGCTTACATTGTGCTTGAGCACGCATGTAACAGAGGATCAGCTTGCCGACATATTCACCAAGCCACTTGATGAGGCACGATTCTGCAAATTGAGAAATGAATTGAACGCCTTAGACAAGTCAAACATTGCCCGAGTTGGTCGTGGTGGTTTTGTTATTCGCTGCAAATCTTTTGAAGCATGTGTGAACATTTAGGTGCTTTGCTTGTTATAATCGATGTTGTTTATTGCCTATATGTTCATCACATGAAATTGATAGCTATAGCATATGTTTACTTTGTCACTAGCTCAACCGTGTCTAACTCAAATATATAATTGGAAGCCACGAGCATGTGTTAGAAGGGCTATAGCTTCTAGTTCCATTTGATTGCTCAAACTCTTTGGTTGACCATGTGCGCCTAAGCCTAGATTGTGTTCTTTCATTTTGCACATGTCTATATTTCACGAAGTTGAGCAATTTTGAGAAAATGTTGAGCCGAATTTGCAAAATATGCTAAAAGTGAATAAGGCCACAAGTGGTCATACATGTCTCACCAATGTCTCTCGATGAGATAGCTCGCCATTGCACTAGGCATGAACTTAGGGGAGCTTTGGATGACCGAGACGCTCATCTTCAAGGTCATGCCGGGTGGCCGCTTATTGTCTCGAGACATGAAAAATTTGAGAATATTCAAAATGCAAAAATGTGAAATATTTCAAAATGAGTTCAACCAAACTGTGTTTAGTCTCAAATTGGCATGGTGATAGCATGTGTAGTTTGGATTGCATTTTCTAGTGCTATGGTGCATCATGTGTCTTCTTTGAATTTTTGGAGCAACTCTTGACACTTCTAGCTATTGTTCATCTTATATTTGCTCTAGGTCATAATAACTTGAATTACACATCTACCAATTTAGCTCTAATTGATCTTGTGACATTGTGACCTTGAGATGGCTAGTTTTTGAGTGTGATGAACTTATTGGCATGATTGCACTAGTATAACTTCCAAAGCGCTTAATTAGTTCTCACTCCCTTGTTTTGCTACTTTCTGGTCATTAATGACAAAGGGGGAGAAATAATAGCAAATCCATGTACATGTTTTGGATGCTTGAGGAGAATTGAATTGATTTTGGTTACAAGTGGTAGGTTTAGGAGATGCTTTGCTCCTAGGATAGAGATTTGGATGGAGATGCTTTGCTCCATGAAATGTGATGAATTTTCAAGTGGTATGCATTAATTTAGGGGAGCTCTAGTCTCACATATATTACACTCTATTAATTGGCCTAGTATCTTGTATGTGTTGAGTGGCGGCAATGTTTCGAACCAACCCATTGCACCGTAGATTGTATTTTGTTTGCCTCGGTCATGTTGATTTGTGTGTTGTCATCAATTACCAAAAGGGGAGATTGTAAGATCAAGCCTCTTGGGCTTAATGTTTTGGTAATTGATGCCAACTGGCCTCGACGGATCGCATCAAGGCTAAGGATGTTATTTTCTAGTTCTTCTATTTTCCTTGTGTGCAGAAATCGCTTCGCCCATCCGCCCATTGATGTCTGCAAGATCACCTCTCTCGTTGTAGGTCCCATCGAGCACAAGTTCCAGCTCATCCGAGTGAGTTCGAGCGGTTCTAGAGATGCCAGTGTCCAGTGGTTCGAGAGAGTTCCCGAGAGGATAGTCGCCAAGATTCGGGTTTCTTAGCGCCTAACTCATATGGGTTCCCGCCAAGCCTATTCCAAATATTCCCGCCGATTCCACAAGTCGACAAGATAGGCCAACAACCCTAGGTGTGACGCCGGACAAAGTCGGTATAGCCAAAACTCGAGTGGAAAAATTTCAGCCCCACCGGACGGCGCTCGACGCCATCGGACGGCGTCCGTGAGCACAAGCCAAAATCGCTAAGTCCCTAATACATCGCTTCGCTGGACGGCGTCCGATCAGATTCGGACGGGTCCGGCAAAGGAGGATTCCCAACGAGTGAGCTCGAATTTGGCTAAGTCCCAACGCGATAGCCCCTCGCTTGGACGGCGTCTCGATCAGACCGGACGGCCCCCGGTGAAGAAGAAATTTGAGCGAGGATCTTCGGACGGCTCGTAAGCGCCCGACGATGGGCTACTTTCACCGCCGGACGCGTCTCGATAGTTTATCGGACGCGTCTGGCGACGGCTAAACCAGAGACCAACACCGCGGGCGCCTGCTCACGCTGCTGCAGAGCTTCGCTTGACACATCCGTAAACCACGGACAGTCCGACGAAGCACAATTTCGGAAGATCCACTGCCGGACGGCGTCTGACGGAACCGGACGGCGTCCGACCGAAAGTGATCTGAAATCATGATTTAATCTAAGCCGCCCATTTCTAGGGTTTCGCTTGGGCCTATAAATAGAGGCTTGGTGTACGGGAGAAAATTGAGAGAGCCATCATTAGCAGCCACCCCTTGCCTTAGCCACCCATGAGAGCTCCTCCCATGGCACCCACCTCCACCTAGGGTTCCATGTGCTTGAGAGATTGAGAGGGAGAAGAAGAGAGGAAGGAGAAGAAGAAGGTGATCCCTACCTCCTCCCATCATCTCCAAGGCTTCCCCCATCTCCCATGGTGTTTTTGCCCTAGTTTTCATGGGAGAGAGAAGGGTAGTGGTGAGAGACGATCTTGATCTTGTGCTCTGGGACTTCGCCACGAGAGATCGCCGCCACGCCACGGGCTTCACAACTGCACGACTACATCCGCCCCATCCGCTGAGGCACAAGTCCGCCGTGTGTCGGCGGCCATCTCCGCAGGTCGGGGTGCCACGGTTTCCGTGTGTCGGAGCCAAATCCTCCATGTGTTGGGGGTGTCTCATGTGTTGAGACGAAACCCACCGTGTGTCGGTGGTCGGTGCCGTGTCGGTGCCGGGGGTGAGTGCTCTCGCCAGAGAGAACTCGCCTGCAGGAAGGCTTGAGCTCGCCCACCATGTGTTGGGTGAAGAGCTACCGCGAGTGGATTGAGGGCTAGGGACGAGAGAGTCCCGACTTCTCCAGGTGAGAAGTTTCTCAACGGAGACGAGGTGCTCATGTGTTGAGCACCGAACTCGTAAACACCTCGGCTTATGCCTCCTCATCTCACTTGTTTAATTATGCATATTGTCTTGATCGCTTGCATGTGAGTGCCATCGAGCCTCCTAGTAGTCGCCAGCATTATTGTGATCACTTCCGAACTAGACTCTAGGTCAATCGATAGCTTGGGATCTTAATTTGACTAAGTAAATCAAACGAATCGAGAGAAGTAAAACTTGAAAAGTGCCGATTCACCCCTCTCGCCTAAGATCTCACAGGTAAGTAAACATGGTCTCAACATCATTTTCATGTGGATGTTGCTTATCTTTTTGCATTGGATGTGGAGAAATATTAAATAATCTTGTTTGAATTGAAGGGTGTTTGTTTTGCTAGCTCTCTCTCTAGATAATTTGAGGCAAGATGTAGATCTATTAGTGGTTTTAAGTCTCATATTAGTTCTCAGATCCTTCTTTTGATGATGTATAAGATGTTGAAATTAGTTGGTAGGGGTGATTATTTGTTTTAGAGAGCTAGATCTAGCTTGGTGCTTTAGCTAGCCTCCTTCTAGATCTTTTGAGGCAATGTGGTGATCTATTGGGTGGTTTTAGTTTCAAATTAGTTTAAAATAGTAGGTAGGGTGATTATTCCATTTGCTATAGATCGGGTCGCAAGCGGTTAAAGCTAACCGCTAGTCATGGGCCGCTGGAAGCCCCGATCCGCAGAGTGTCAGAGAGAATTATTGCACATGCCTCAAAATATTGCAAAGAAGTCATGAGGACTTACCCGAAATCTTTAAAATACGCTTCCCATTTAAAATCTTAGCAGCTTGAAGTAGTTCCCATTTTCATAGACCTGAAATTTCTATCGGGGTTTTAAGTCTCATATTAGTTCTCAGATCCTTCTTTTGATGATGTATAAGATGTTGAAATTAGTTGGTAGGGTAATTAAAAAAATATAATAATTAGTTATTTCGAAAGTTAAATATTTTAATTTGAAAAATATAATAAGTGTTCTTATTAATTTAATTGGTGCAGTATGAATCGCAATGGATGTATGCGATCGTCGGACAAGAGAGTTCATCGATGGCGTGAATGCTTTTCTCGATGTCGATTTCGAGACTTGCCTCTAGAAAGTTTCATACGGTGTCCGTATGAGATTGCGTGAACGAGAAAGAGCACTCAATGCGAGGACGGATACAAGGCCACTTGTTGATGAGAGGTTTCATGCCTAACTATACATGTTGGACTCACCACGACAAAGTAGAGCATACCAAAGATAGAAGACGGAAGAAGAAGCCGATGAAGAGGAAGTGATATATGATGGTATGCCGGACGCGATTTACATACGAGGACGAGAAGATACACAAGACGATCAGCTTTGGTGTGGATGATGACTCGACCAGATGTCGCGGACGCAGAGGGAGATATCACAGAGACAAACAATATAGGAAGTATCGTGGATTGTTGAGGACCGTAGAACTCTTTTGTACCCAAATTGTGGTCAGGCACAAGAAGTCGCGACTACACCGGAGCTCATGCAATGGAAGGTCGTGAATGGTGTGTCGATAAGGGTTTCAATGAGTTGTCGCCAGCCATAAAGAAGTTGTTCCGGAAGATAACACCGCCGTAATCCACGATCAAGCCAAACGGTCCCGTCCCTTAGGATTGAAAGTACGAAGATACATGAATGTCGTGAACGATCCGGTCCTATATCGCGTGAATATGCCGACTAGGATGCCTGTCCAATGTGCAAGGAACCCCGTATAAGACGGCGTGATTTATCCGTGAAATAGATGGGGTGCGTAGAAGAAGAGAGCACCGCAAAAGCGCTAGGTATTTTCCTCCGATTCCAAGGTGAGCGATGTTTGCAAACAAAGCGCATGCGAAGATGATGCTGGCACAAAAAGAGCGTAAGGTCGACGAATGCTTAGGCATCCCAGCAGATGGCTCAAAGAGAGGATGGTCGATCGAAGTACAAAGACTTCGCAGACGAGGTCGAAACATAAGGTTCGGGTTTGAGTACCGATGGGATGAATCCTTTCGAGACATGAGCAAGCAGCCATAGCACTCGCCACCACACTATGTGTATAATATTCTCATGGTTGTGCATGAAGAGAAAGTACATAATGATGCCGCTGTTGATCCAAGGCCCCAAGCAACCCGGAAATGATATCGATGTACCGAAACCTTTGTTAGAAGATCTTCAAACGTTATGGAACGTGTAAAGGTCCGGGACTAATACAAAAGGGAGTATTTTAACTCGCGCAATGTTATTTGTAATAATCAACGATCGCCAACGCTGGTAACCCGCCTAGCCTAACCGCAAAGGCTTCAAAGCGTGTGCAAAGGTTTGGATCAAACCGATGGCACGCATATGAAAGGCTCTCTAAGATGGTGTACATGGGGCTTCGCAGTTTATTGTTCGGAGCCACGCTGCGGAAGAAACGCAGGAATTTAACGGGAGGAAGAACATCGCTCCACCGATGCATCAAGTGGCAAGGTGTGTTTGCTATGGTGAAGGATCCGAATGTAGTTTTTGAAAGGGTCCGAAGCAAATCGGCTTAATGATGAGGATGGCTATGCACCCATATGCAAGAAGAAGTCAATATTTTGGGACTTGCCTTCATCGAAGATTTGATGTTCGCCACTCATCGACTTCATGCACATCACCAAGAACGCCTGTGAGCTTCCTAGGCTATATAGATCTCAGACGGGAAATCGAAGATACAAAGGAGTGCTCGAATGACCTTGAAGTCCCGGTATCGTGAAGGACCTACACCCTGAAAAAAGAGGTACGGAACAACTGTATTTCACGGCCAATGAAGTTATACTCTAAGCAAAGAAGAGAAAAAGAGTGATAAAGTGTCTTAGCAAAGGTGAAGGTCCTTCCGGATACTTGTCTTAACGAAAAGAGATTCGTGAATATGAAAGAGAACAAAATGGTACATCTAAAATCTCATGACCGTTTTGTGCTGATGACACGCTTGTTCTCGTGGTTTTGAGAGGTGTAACGCCCGAGTGGGTAAGGGACAATCACAAAGCTGCGCTCGCTTTTTCAACGCTGCTTCCGTAAGGTCATCGATCCAAAAAACCGCGTGAGTCGCAGTCGACGTGGTACAAAGTGTGGTTAGCCTCGAGATGATCTTTCCTCCCGCTTTTTTGATATCATGGTTCATCTCATCGCTCATCTAAGCAAAGAGATAGGTATTCTTGGGCCCGCTTATCTCCACAAAGATGTTCCTTTCGAGAGGTACATGAGCGCATTTAAAGAAGTATGTATCGTAAATCGCTTCTCGCTAGAAGCATGCATTGCCGAGGGTTATGTGACAGAGGAGGTGGTCGAGTTCTCAGATGGACTACATTGATGATCTAGACCCCATCGGGCCCCTATATCATGCCATGAGGGCAGCTACGAGGTAAAGGGACACTTGAAGAAAAGTAGTTGCATGCAACGATCTTCGACATTTAATCAAGCACATTTCACCGTGTTGAACTAATCGGCAAAGGTCCGCCTGCATGTCCTCCAACACAAGAATGCTCTACGCCGCCAATTCCCTGTGAGAAGACCGACACGTGATAACACCGAGACACATGGATTCTTTCGTGCATGGTTACAAAACCATATCCTTAAGAGCAAGCCCAACAATGAATCAGCTTGCAACGCCTGCTCGGGACCATCCGCTGAAATTGTGAGATGGCAGGGTACGTAGATAAATGGTTACACATTCTACACGAGATCACAAGATAACAATAGCACAAACCGTAACAGCCTGTCCGTGATAGAAGCCGCGACAATAGAGGCGGGTGGACACATATTATGGATTCATAGAAGAGATATGGGAGCTCGACTATGGGTTTTGAAAGTCCCATTGTTTAAGTGCCAATGGTAAAACTAAACGCAGACGGGCGTGAATGTCGACAAATACAAAGATGATTACCACGACCTCCAAGAAGTCGGCTACTTGAGAGAACCATTTGTTCTCGCGAACGAGGTGAGACAAAGTCTTCACGATTGGACATGTCAAGGCATCAAAGAAGAATCATATCAAAACAAGAAGAAGGAACAGCCAAAGCTTACATGTGGTTCTCCAAGGCAAACGAAGGATTGTCGGAGTAAAGGACGCATCGACGAGGAAGAGTACGATCAGTTCGATGAGATCCTCCATTTGCGTAGAGATGTCTACATAAGCATCCCGGATGACACAGTATGGATGCTCCGCATATACGCCATGCGATCACGATGAAGGAAGAATTGTAAAGACAAAAATATAAATGATTAGGATGACCTTTATTATGTGGTCATACTAAATATATTATGTGGTTGTATGAACTATGTTATCATGTAATGCCAAAGATTGTCCCCACATTTTGTCCCTACATTTTCCCAAAGATTGTGTAGAATCTAGCCAAATGTTTTGATGGCCACTATTCCCACTATTCATACTCTCCAATGCTCAAACCCTAAGTCTGCAATTACCAAAACTAATTATTACTGTGAAGCCAATCAAATCATTACTCCTTTTCTCAGAATTCCCATCCATTTAGCCACTCTTGCATTAACCCGCTGCATGATTTTTAATAGTAGTCGCTTTATTGTGCCCGATAGCGCGATGCCTTCCATCCACTCCATATATTTTATGTCAGCCCACCATTCTCGATCTCTAGACTAAGCTAAGAATGGAGCCTCCTAACCCAGAGCGAGGTAAAGCCCATATTTGTTCTTGCATCATGCGATCCAATGGTTGGCCATACTAGTAGTAGAACTGTAGAAGTACTAGATTTTGCAAGGTAGGTAAAGATTTTTAGTTTTTGAAAAAATAATGGGCTAAGTACATATTTAGAAATGAAAGTAATGCCAAAAAGATTTTTAGTATTTTGTAAAGAATAATGGGTTGAGCACATATTTAGAAATGAAAGTAATAACAAAAAATATTTTTAGTACTTTTGGAACAAAATAATGGGCTCAGAATATTTGTAAAAAATAAAGGCAAGGGGCGTAAGCGGGCTCGAACTCACGACCAAGACGGGAGCCCGCACTTAAACGCCACGCCTAGCCAAGTGAGAGGAAGTTTCAATTCAATGTAACAAGGGCTCAATACCTTCCTAAACGCTACTGCTAGGGTGGTACGCCTAAGCCTCGCCACGCAGTGATGGTCTTCATTTTCACAAGCTGTTCGTCCCTACCAACCGCTAGAAGTATTTCACAAGCGGTTTGTATCACCAACCGCTGAAGAGGCCTGCTTTCAAGCGTGAGAAATTCAAATTTAATGTCGCTACGCTTTCGTTTTCACAAGCGTTCGCTTTACAAACCGCTTAGAAAGTATTTCTAAAGTGTTAAAACTACGAACCGCTGTAGAGTAGAGTTTGCTGCGTTCGTAATACAAACCGCTTGTAAAGGCTTTTCCTATATAAGGTAGAGGGTCTCGCGTCAAATTTTGTTCAAGTCCTTGCCCTCGCCTTCCTCAACTGCTCTGGCCGCATCTCGCCCACCGCCACCACCTCGCCGCTGCCTAGTACCGCGACGGCCAGATTTCGCTGGCTGCCGAGCACCGCACGGTGGCCGCCTCGACACTCCACTCGCTGTTGCCGAGCACTCGCCAGACTCGCGACATCGACCATCGCGGCGCAGCGACCAGCCTCCGCCACCTCCCGGGCGAAAGCACCTTCGCCGGTGAGCCCTCGCCCTGCTTCGCTGTGGACCTCCTCCCGCCACTTTGAAGACGGCGGGTCGAGGTATTGAGCCCCTTCTTACCCCCGCCCCATTGCTCGTGATGCACTTGTAGTGTTCGACGGAATGCGCAGACGTGGAGATGCTCCTATTGCTCCCTCCGCTATGCTCCCATTGTTCCTCTCTCCTTCCCTCACTCCCATCTCGTGGTGCTCCCATTTGCTACGCTCATTGGCCAAGTTTGGTAATCGCTTCTTGCTCTATGATGATTGCTACAACTTGTTTGGTAACGCCATTGCCCAAGTTTTGGTAATCGCTCGTGAAAAGTATGATGATTTCTAGATGTGGCTTGTTAACTCCTTAATCCTATGTGCATGGTCTTATACCGCTTGAACTTAGAATCCTTTATTAGTTCAATGAGCAGGCTGAACTAGAGTTTTAAGTCCTAATTTCAGATTATACAATATGAGGTTTAAAGGCAATTAATGCTTGGATGGCTAATTAACTTTAGCAACCCTTTAATTGCAAGTCGAGAGCAATAGTCCTTTATAACATTGATCGTAGTCAAGCTTACAAATTGAACTTGAGCTATGTGGTTGTTGAAGTGTTGCCAAGTTTGGTATTGCTCATTGTCTTTTATGTGATTTTCCTTCAGTTTGACCATGCACATGTGGTAGGACTAAACTTGAGCTTGTGCTGGTTTATAAACTGAACATCAGTCAATTTCTCTATGCTGCTCTATGTGGAGATGTTGCCGGATTTGGGGATTAGTGATGCTGGTGCTGCTGGATTTAATGCCAATTGAGATGGATTTGGGGACCTTGCTCAATTGAGCAAAGGGGCTAATGCACCTCAATTAAGCAAATTGCTTGATGATGATTACATAATTTTTAGTTTTAATAAGCAGTGATGCAATAATTGCTCAAATTGGAGTTGGATGGCTAATTAAGTTTAGCAACCCTTTAATTGCAATCTGAGAGCAATTTATAATCTTTCTAATCTGAGCTTTAAGTCGCTTTTGGTTGGATTAGTGGCTGCCATCTAACAACTTGCTACCTTTTGAGAGTGCAATTAAGAACCGCTATTCTCGTGATGCTTCCCTTGGCCCCCAGATGCTTCCAGATGTTCGTAATTGGGGGACAGAATTGTATATTCCCCATTTGAAGATAATCTGGAATTGGTTCCTATGGCTCGCATTTATCGAATCATTTTTTTGTATCGCTTGTATGAATTATTTTGTATCATTTTGTATCGAATCGCTTTTTGTATCGCTTGTATGAATTATTTTGTATCGCTTTGTATCGAATCAGTTTTTGTATCGCTTTGTATCAATTAATCTAGAATGTGTTGTTGGACCGTAAATCATGGTTCGTAATGTTGTATTCAAATATTGCAAAACAAATATTGTATTTTTCCATGTGGACGAATGCATTAAATGCTCTATTATTTCGCTGCTCGCGGCACAAAGGATAGATGGCGACTTGACGGACCTTGATTTCAAGCGGAGATGAGTTTTACTAAACGAAATCGCGATGGGCACCTTTGATAAGCTACGAGAGGCCAACCTGGATCCGCCGCCCTGCCTGCCGCTGATCAGCCGCCTGCCAAGCCGTGATCAGCCGCCTACCAAGCCGGTGATCCAACAGCCAGTCAAGCCGTAATCACGCCCATTCAGCCAAGTCGATGAAACTAATGTCGACTTTACCAGGAGGTATATATAGCCCGCTATTAAAATGATCGCTTTCTTATCATATTACTTCACAAAGAATAAACCTCTCGACACGTGTTCCTCTTATTTTTCAAGCCGCAACGCCCAATAGCCAATCCAAGCAAATACGAGGGCCTAACAAAAGCCGCCGACAAAGCACGGATTACTCGTTTCAGCCACTAGGAAGCCGAAGTTTCTATTTCGCACTTGCCCCTTCAACAACGCCATGAGTCATTGTCGTGATCACGCCCCTATTAGCATCAAGACATGGCCCAAGGTTCCTACGGCCACGAAAGAGCCGCCCGAAGGATATAAAGGAAAACTTCACGATTCCGACGGCTCACGAAAACAAGTGCAAGAAATTTACTCTAAGCAAGATGGCAAGAAGCTTTCAATGTGGAAGAGCGAGCTCAAGAAAAGTACATGGAGACCGAAACAACCCCAGACTTCAATAAGTATCCGGTTAGCGGATCACCGGCAAGCATTCGAGGAGTACAAGTTGCCTACCAAGGCAAGGCCGCGAGTGAGCGTAATCAAGGCCAATGCACGAAGAAAAATACCACCACCATCTCGGTCCGTGGTTACATCAAGGCTATGCCAAATGGGAGAAGTAGGAAGAAGAGCTTAGAAAAAGGGTATAGTACCCGAAATAGAAACCGGGAGCTCCGCCCACGAATCGACCTTGGGCCACGGAGGGTGGTCAAGGATGATGGCAGCCGAGATGGCACCACAAGTGCAACCTGTGAAAGAAAGGATTGTGGAAGCCATCGAGAAGCAACGGTAGGATCCTTGGTGGTAGATAGGAGAATGACGAGCTTACGACGCACTTGGGAACGCAGAGCATCTAGGAAGGACACGAGGACTTGCAAGGTGTGCCGTGGATGGTCGGCTTCTCAAATGATCAAGCGACATACCGGAGCCGGAAAGAAGGAAAGTAAGAGAACACAACAGAGTCAAGAAATCGAACGGAGCTCAAGGAGCATAAGGAAAACATGGCTGAAATGCTAAAGGGAAGTGCATGCCGCAATCGCCAGCCTTCAAAGACCAGGTGGGTTATCGCCATGCCTCCGGACAATGTGGTTAGTCCTCTGCCCGGCCGGGCGGCAAGTTATAAGCGCCAAACAACGTGTCGATCGATGAATTGCAGTTCGTTATCCCGTGGACGACATCACTGCGTTCTCGCCAATGTGAGCTACGCTGGCCCAACCGCATAACCTCACCTCAAGGTGGCTTACACTTTGGCCTTCCTTTGAGTCGGGCCAGACATTCCATCAGAATCCCTATACCCGCTGGTTACTCCAAGGTCACGGTGGACGAGGTGGTGGCCGGATTTGAGGATATGGAGCTCGATATTGCCGGAGGAGACGATGTGACCAAGCTTAGAGAGGCCATCCATAACATCATCCTCCGCGGAAGAAGTACATCGTTTTCCCGATGGTGCGGAGGTGACTTATATACCGAGGCGTAACACTCCACCGAGACAGAGCTCACCTCCTCCACCAAGATAGGCCACGCCACCACGCAACGCCAGCCGTGAGACAAAGCACTCCACCACCCGCTAGCGCTTATGCGCAGAAGCCCAACACCGCCGCCGCCTCAAAGCAAAAGGAAGCAGAGTCTCCGAGGGAAACAACGGAGCCAGATCTCCCCAAAGAAGAAGCTTGCTAGCAAGGAGCATTCCTCAGCCTAGAACGACACCAAGCAGAGGACGGCCGCTTCCCATTCTGCATAGAGAATGAAGGAACCCAAAAACACTTCTTATGAGATGACGCCGAGGAGCTAAAGTGCTAGTCGCAGAAGTCAGGACGATGGATACAGGTATAAAGCTAAACTAATCCACCGCTAAAGGAACGAATTGATCCAAAGATCGCGGACTTCTTCGTGACAACTGCTCAGCACCGATCCTTCAGACGGACTACCAAAGAACTATCGAAAGCACGCCTTTAAGCGTAAACAACCTCCGCACATACATGAGCAAGAAAGATCAGAGGAAACAAAACGCCTACGTATGGAGTATGACTTCATGAGGAAAGCTCGCCTTGATAACATAGAAGCCGCCTGTGGATTAATCGATGATCTTCCAACGCACAAGTCGTGGCTATTTGTTGGGCCACCGCTAGACTCTAAGGACATACGGAAACTATCGTCAAGATGCGACGCCACAAGATGAATGGTACTTAACACAGTCCGCCAGGATATGCTCATTGTCTGGCCTCGCTTCAAGAAGAACATTTACATCGAGGGAATGATCAATTGATAAATCTTGAATTTGAAGATCGGTACAATGTGTACCATGCAGACGCCGCCAACTTGTCCTTCATGACTCGGTGCTCGTGAGTGTCGACTCCACAAGATGTATATATATATCTATATATGCCGCTTGCCGAGAACCCTAATTAATTAACTCAATTAACCCATTTTTCTATAGAATGGAGATACAAAGACTTAGAAAGCGTAGTTTAACTCAATTGGCTTCCTTGACCCTTGGTTGGTCAACGAGGAAGTCGGGCAATACTCGAAAACCAAAGGAAATCCATGACTACGCTTGTAAATGCACTAGTACAACAACACTACAAGCCATACATACTTCGCCATTCAACTTAAGCACGTATGATATCCTCACTAACATCTCGTTTACATTGTTTAAGGCACCGATGGCACACTATATATTGTTTAATTACATGTCATAATCAAGGTAATATATAAATAGGTTCCACTGGATCCTTATAATCATAAAGCTTGACCAAAGCATGATCATCGCCCAAGACTCACGGAGAAAACCGCAAAAGGAATACCAAGGATAATTAACCTCCTTAACAAGGCGCCTCGAGCTTTCAAGAGATTCGTAAAGGACGCTTAAGAAGGAATTGATGTCAAGCTGCTTAATCGGGCACGCTTAAAACGACGTGAATTGCCCTATGTCAATTAATATTTCTTGTTATTACGGATCTGAATTGCCCCGCGACGACCATAGGTAAAACAACAATCATGAAAACAACCTATGTGGCTACTATGTGTTCCACTATATCCAAATGATGTGCCACGGCAGCTTGAGCCTCAAACTCCTCAAGAGGTTCAGATATATATGCACGCAACCATGCATCTAGCAACAACTTAATAACGTTTTATGTGCTCCATTAATTTACATTATGGGTGCACGATTTATTTATTTGTCACGTTAATTGAATTGCAGCCCGACATGGATAAACATACCAAGTGTTACCACATCATCGGGTGCTCGCATTACGAGAACAACTATTCGCTTCATTCTCGATGAGGTCATTAACCCTCGTATGCAGTCCCATTATCGAGATCCATATTCCAACACGAACGAACTAGGGACGACTTCTACCGCACCAAAGAGCGCCAACAAGAGTAATCGCAAGAAAAAATAAACTGCTTTTGTCCATTTTGCACAATGTATATTAATTATAAACTTTGTAAATTTGGCTTGCATATAAAGTGTACATTATTACATGTATTATCTAATATATTTAAGCTTGTTTGATCGCTAATTATATGCTCATCCTATATGTATTTAAATTTAAACGACAAATAAAAAATCTCCCCCAAATATATATTTAAATATCTATTTGCGCCGTAAATGAATTAACCAGTGGCTATTAAATCAGACGCTTATGCTAAGCGTTACTCAACCGCTATGAGATGCTCTCGCAAGCGTCCGTGGCTCCAACCGCTGCAGTAAAGCCCCACGTGGCTTCCACGCCGCTTCGCCATCGCCACGCCGAACCGCTTGCAGAGGGCTTCACTAGCGTGCTCGAATCATGCAGATGCCCCCGGCATCGGGCCGCAGGTGCTCGCAAGCGGTTCTAAACCGCTTGCACAGCCTTACGAGCCGCTGGCACCCCGATCCGCAGAGTGCTACTCTATCCTTCAAACTTTCAGCCACGACCAAGGCCGGACCACCTCCAACCAGATATGTCACCGCCGCCTCCCCGCCCTCAAATCGGCGGCCCCACACGGTCCTCCTCCCCGCCGCCTCCCGCCTCCCCGAGCCCTCCACGCCTACCTCCACACCACGCCTCGGCCGCTACCCTCCGCCACCACCTCTACACCTCCTCACACTGCCCTTCCTTCCGCCACCTCCTTCGGCCTCCTACCTCGACGCCTCCTCCACTACAGCAAAGAACCCTACTAGATGGTTCTTGTTGGCACATGCTTTGGACATGCACTTGTATTTTGATGTATTTTGCTATGTAATGGATGTAATTTGATGAACTCATGTCAAAAAAGATGAATTTCACAAATTTGATTATTTTTATCCGATTTCTATCAAAACAAAGAAGTTCTATCAAATTTGATGAATTTCACCAAAAACAATGAATTTCAAATCTTTCAATATTGTTTCCACACGTTAAAATATTTTCTTATTGCAAATTACTCTAATCACGAACATCGGAGTCTAATTAGTAGGTTGGTTTTGGCTTGACGCAGTGAGGGCAAACAATGGGCTTGTCCAACAATAAATATCAGACATTAGCCCTAAAGAAGACTAGGCGAGGCCGCCACGCCAAAGCGGGCGATCAAGCCCCATCGCAGGGCGCAGCCCTCCCCGCCCAGCGAGGCCGCGACGCGTCAGGGCGATCAGCAACATCGCGCTGGCGAGCCCCTCGCTTCGGGCGAGGCCGCCACGCCTTCGGGCGGGCGATCGTTCCCTAGCGCACGGGCGAAGCCTCCCTGCCAAGGCAGGACGCCTGCCCGATGTGGGGTCCGCGCGACAGAAGCGCCCAAGGGGAGTCTACGGGAGAAGGCTCTCACTGGAAGGACAGTGCATTAAATGCGACGCCATGCGCTGGATGGACCGAGGAAGAGATGATTACCGCCACAAGGACTTCGCAGGTCTCGACCGCTGTCACCGTGGTTCAGAGAACTGACCCGCAGAGAGAGGGCTTGCCGTCACCAGTTGGCCGCCACAAAGCAGCGGGAGCAAGGCCCCGCCTGCCAGAGACCAAGCAGAGGCGTGGCGGTGAGCGGGCGCCGCCGCACATCAAGAACACGCTTGCCTCTCCGTCTTGTCTCCTTAGTCTTATCAGCAGATCAGCATTACCCCATTGCTCTCTCCGCCAATCCATGGCATGTATAAAAGGAGTTTAGAGAGAGAAGGGAGGAAAAGGAAGCACTCAGAACCATTTTTCACACATAACCACAACAAGAAAAGGGCTAAGGCTTAAGGTGAGTAGGACTATTACCCGTGAGGGGTCCGAACCTAGGTAACCTCTCAGTGTCGCCTCACCGCCTCGACACTGGAATCGGATCAACTTGGGCTGATCGCTAGCAAAGTAGAAATCTGACAGGTGTGTTTAAGGCCATGGTCTCAAGTGAAGAACACGCTGGCCAAGCGCGCGCAGTAGGGCGCTTAGTGTCACCAAGTTCTTCGACCTTCTTCAGCAAAGAATGGCGGATCACCGGGACGGGCGGCTAATAGGGGGTGTGGTGCCGCCACGGCCGGCGGCAGCAAGGTATGGCGGTGAATCAGCCCAAGGGCAGCCTCCGCCAAGGGTTGGCACCATGGAGGCGCACCGCCCTAGTCTGCTAGGGCGACGCCGCCATGGAGGAATGCTCCCCAAGACAAAACCTCTATGAGGCCAGGCCTCATCGACAACCCGCCGTTCCGTAATTCCGACTTTGGCGGGCGCTGCTGGTTGAGCGCTGGCTGGTCTACGCCGACGCTGGCCGCCGCGATGGTGCAAGCTTTCAGGGGCGGGGAACCGTGTTTCGCTTCGCCCTGCCTTTTGGTTTCTCAAGACACCTTCCCGCGAACTCCCGGGCGGGGACGGGCCAGATGGCAGAGCTGTATTCCTTCGGGTTCGACAGACACACGCGGGCGGTAGGCCGGACCTCCGCCCACTTGAGGACCGCCATCTACAAGACGGAGAAGACCTATGTGACAAGTTTCCGCCGACGCGCGCTCGACCGACAGAGCGATCGGCTATCGCCGCCGCCGGAGTTCAGAAGGGTGCTCCCCGCGACGCCGCCGCTGGCGAAGGCGGCGCTTCGCTGCTTAAGCTTGGCGCTTAAGGCGGACGAGGGCGCGCAGAGCAGAGCAGAAGTTTGGACGCCGCCGTTGCCGCGCTTTTTCAAGGAGCTGCCATGCTCAAAGGGGTCGGAGAAGTTCCGCCCGCCTCCATCGAGAAGTACGATGGCTCCACCAACCCCGACGAAGTTCCTGCTGATCTACACCACGGTGATGCAGCCGGCCAGAGGGTCGGGAAAGTTCTCGCTAACTATTTTCCCGCAGTCCTCACCGGCGGAGCCTCGCCAGGGTTCATGAACCTCCCTCCGGAGTCGGTAGGGTCATGGAAGGAGCTCTCTGAGCTCTTCATCACCAACTTCCTGGGCACTTTCGAGCAGCCCGGAGTCGAAGACGATCTCCACAACGTGGAGCAGAAGATGGGGAGTCACCGCGCGGACTACATCCAAGGCTTCACCAGTCCGCAACACCATTCCCCGACATTTCCATCGACGCCGGCCGCCACGGCTTTCAGTGAGGGGCGCTCGAGACCCTAAGGTCAAGGAGAAGATGGCAACCCGTGAAGATCAAGACGACGGAGGAGCTCTTCACTTTGGCCCATAGTGCGCCGCAGCGGAGGCCCGCCCACCAGCCGAAGGGCGGGGCCGCGCAGGTGGCGCAGGCCGGACCTCAAAAAATCCCGCGGAAAGGACAGACGAAGAAGCGCAAGGCCGCCGAGGTCCGGCAGGTCTGGCCGCCGAGCGCCGATTTGATTTATTAACGACGACAAGAGCTACCGCGCGACAGCGCGGGCGGGCGGAAGAAAGGACGAGGTCGGCGGTGGCAAGGACGGTACGCCGTTGACGGTCACCGCGTCACAAGTGGCAAGGGCGCAGGAGGTCACCCCGACGAGCGGACGGAAGGACCCATCAGATTCCCATCCACCGCAAAGAACACCCACGACTTGACCAATTGCCAAAGTTGTCGGCAAGATAGTGGACAAGCGAGTCCACGAGCAAGGAAGCAAGCATCCGCCACGATAAGGGCAAGGAAGGATCCGGTTCCGCTTGGTTTTCAACAAAGCGGAGCACGGTCGCCTTCATCCATGGCGGGTCGGGCCACCTTCTTCTCACGCCACTTCAAGCTGCAGTGATGAGGGAGGTGTGTGCCGCAGTCCTCGCTATAGGGTCAGCCAGCAACCGGTGTGGCTTGAGCAATGATCACATTCTGGCCAGCCGACCACCCCGCCAATATCGCTGCCTGATGATCTCCCGATCGTGGTTGCTCCCAATGCCGTCCGGAACGCTACGTTAGGGTGGGTGCCGTGGATGGAGGAAGTTGTATTAACCTCCCCGTCCGCCTAAGTCGCCAAGGCACTTCAGATCCGTGAGCTGGAGCTTCGCCAAGGCCCCATTTTCAACGCGCTGGGCCGAGTCCATCCCTTGGGGGCGCCAGCAGTCTCTCGTGACCTTCGGCTCCGGCTAACTTCAGACGGAGGTGCTCGAAGTTTGAGGTGGGCGACCACCACCCGCATAACGCCATACATCGGTCGGCCTACGACCATCAAGTTCGTGGGCGGCCCGCCACTACACGCATATGGTGGTTCAAGATCCCAGGCCAGCCGCCCCCATTGTCGTGGAAGGTGGATTGCCCGGATGCGCCCGGCCGCGCTAAGCGATGCTCTCGCTTAAGCGGGGCAATCGCGCTTAGAAGGTCAAGCCTCGACATCGGGAGCTCCTCCGCGGCGATCCGCTTTCGCCGTCCGCTGGAGGTTAAGATGATCTCCTCGAGTGAGTCGACCCGGCGAGGACCGCTTCAGTGGGCGCTTTCTTCAGCGCAAATAGGAAGGCGCTGCTGCTCTTCCTCCGGTCTAACGCAGACGCAGGTTTGCTTGGCAACCGCCCGACATGACCGGGTCCCTAGGAGGTGATTACAGTTGC
>JAYEVB010000093.1:0-27767 GCA_036346415.1 Raddia guianensis | reverse complement strand
TGATCCCGAGAGGTCAGTCTTCGCTGTATTAGTTAGAGCTCCCGGAAGCCATGCGAAGGTTTAGAGCATGCACGAGCTATGTATAAAAATACGGACGTCGGCGCTGGTCGGCGGATCAGCGCCTATAGGGTCCTTTGGAGGCGCCGTCGAGAGCAATCCATTGTTGCTGGTTTCGAATCTGAGGTCGCCACTGCCAGCCGAGCCCGCTAGCTCTAATGGCGTGTGTGGCGTGTTGTATGCTTGGCTTGAGGTTGAAGAAGACCCATGCTTTGAGATTAGTGCTAGCTCAGGTAGTGTGTGTGGTTTCGATAAATGGAAACGATTCGATCAGATACGCCTGTAGTTCAAAGTGCACACATAAATATAATCCAAAAATTTAATAACTCTCTATTTATATTAATACCTATAACAATAAAAATTAAACTAATCATTTTGCATTAACTAGCAAATAACTAATGATTTTCAAAACCTTAGAAAAATGGACGCACCGCCGGGTGTAGGCCATCGTTTTGCCGCAGTCCACCGCCACTGTGGACCGCTCGCCATTTCGCTAATCGGCTAACCGCCGACGCCATCCAAGACGTGTCCGACTTGCTTTTACATCGACCAGCTTGTTTCACGCTGGAGTCGATGTCTCCCGCTCCATTTTCCGCCTTGCCCGCTTAACGAGCTGTTCAGCCATGCTCAGACGCCGAGGGTGAGCGACCGACGGTGTACCACCTTGCCGAAGCTCGTCTAACCTCGGACGACGCAGACACCATCGCTTTCGGGAGTTGAACTCGCTATGACACCAACCGCCACCGGAGCAAGCCAAGAAGGAGAGCCGCGAACTTAAAAAGCGTGACTCTTTCCACTTGGTGGAGAAGGTCCAGCTCGCAAAAGAATCCGGGCTTGGTTCGCGAGAACCGCGCCTCCGTGGAATGCCGATTTTCCTCCGGACTCCGCCATCCGCTCGACCTCGCCCCAAGAAGAAGGAGGTCGGACAAGTCCCTGGCCCCCGCCTAAGGATCCCGCCGATCTTCCCTTGTGTTCCTTCGAGCTCACCCTAAGGATCTCAAGTTGATCGGGTCCTTCCGGAGCGAGAGCTCCGCCTCCACTCTTGTCGAGCTCCAAGGCATACCGTTGATGGTTCGATCACCACTGCTTCAGTTGGCACCCGCCTGGATGCCGACGATGATGATGATGATGACGGAAGACCCCGGGAGTTGGTCTCGAGTCCGATTCACTGTGACTAGCTTGTAGCCCCAGATCCTTTGTTTGGGTCGTTGTCACCCTTTTTTTTTTTTTCTTTTGTTTTGGTCTTGTCCGCCGCTTGCCCGGTCCCCCCCACTTCAAATATTCGCCGCTTTTAAGAGGGCTCCCCGCCAGAGCCTCAGCCATGGCCATTGCCAAGATTGCTGCCGCTGTTGCTGCCGTGCAGTGCCTGTGGCCGGCCCACTGGTTCCCGCTTCTCCAGCGATGAGGAGAAGGTCGAGATTCGCCCATGAGTCCTCCTCCGCTGCTCATGAGCCTCGCCGGGTGAGTCTCGCTGCTCTCCGAGTCCTCTCGCCGGCTCCAAGTCCTCGCTGCTCCTCGAGTCTCGCCCTCGCCCGAGCCGAGCGAAGTTCCGCTCTTCCTCGAGGAGATGAGGCATTTTCCTCTCGATCACCGTGGTAGCCATCCTACTCGGTTGGTGCCACCGTGGGCCTTGTGGATCCAATCCTATTAGCCATCCCGACGATGTCCGTTAACCCGAGGTAGTTAGCTCGTGATTTGGGCCGACGCAGCCAGGTATTTGCCCTGCTTGTACCCTAAAAATTATTATGTGATGCATGGAATGTGCATTGTGCCAAATTGCATATTTAAAACCATGTTTTGATGAAAAACGAATTCCTCCTTATGCTTATCTCGCTCCTCTCCTACCTATCGATGGTGATTGCTCGAGTGGTGGAAGAAGGGATGTTCCCGGCCGAGGTCATGGAAGTGCCCCGAGCCGAGCAAGTGCCAGACCAACCTCGTGAGCAAGATCGCCGGATGGATCAACATTCTGGAGGACCTCCTCCTGCTCCGCCCCTCCGCCAGCCTCCGCCAAATCCTCCACAAAATTCCCAACCAAGATCCCAATCATCCCACCACAAAATTCTCCAACATCAAGCCGATTCCAACCACCATCTTCCACCACCACCTCCTCAAGAACCCACCACCCGAGAAATCATGCAATGCAACACCAGATGATCCCGACTTGATTCAAGAGCGAATCATCCTCCGCCCCAGCTCCCTCTCCCGCTCATACACCAGCTCCACCTCCCTATCGCCCTCAGATTAATGACTTCCTTAGGGCCAATCCCTAAGTATGCTGCTCACGACTCTCCGAAGCAGGATTGGTTAAAGGAGATCGAGAAAAGCTCATCATGTTCCAATGTGGTGAGGTTGAGAGTGTTTAGCTGCAACACATCAGCTCATTGGGGTTGCCGCTTGGTGGGACACGCTTCCGTGAAGCCCATGATAACCTCGATGCTATTGGATGGGCTGAGTCGTTGAGGCATTTGAAGAGAACTATGTTCTTATAGTGTTAAAGAGGCTAAAAGAATTGAATTCCAACCTCGCAAGGAAGCATGACCGCAGGAGTATTCTCACCAAATTCACACTCTTGGCTCGAGCATGTTCCAAGGACGTGAGGAGCGATGCCGATAAGATATATTTTTTAAGAAAGGCATGGACCCCGAGATACGGCTCTTTGATTGACTCTCCAATTTCCACTTTTAGCAAATGTTTGCCCGAGTGCTAAACAAGAGGAAACTGCCGCCAAGGCCTAGTCGCCCGAAGAAGAAGAGGGCCCATGAGGATAGCCATTCCTCCGAAGTTCTTGCTTTCAAGATCAAGGCCTCGCGATCGTGGTGCATGTTATCCTCCGCCTCAAGACTTCAAGGTCCAACATGACCGCCTTCCCACGCACCTCCAGCCGCAGCACCCAAGTCTCCACTCCTCAAAAGAAAGATATTCCACCATAAAGTGCTTTGTTTGCCAGTTAGCTGGGTCACTATGCCACTGCGGTCCCAATAAGAATATCGAGCCTCAAGGGAAGTTCGTCATTCGCTCGCGACTTCGCCTTTCCGACGGGTCATGGGAACTTCCAACCTCGCAAGATCTGCTCTCGCCGCTGATCGGGCGCAGTGAACCACGCCATCACGAGGATTTCCACGCCGATCCTAATGTGGTGATGGGTAAGTTTCATCAGCGCTGCGTTCGCTATCGCCTTTTTTCGATTCTGGTGCGACGATTCATTCATCTCAAAGATCTTTTGTCAAAAATCATGAGTTGAAAACTGATGCAATCAAGAATCCAATGCTAATTAAACCTCGAAAAGTCATGAGGTCCACTTTGATGTGCCCCGGTTAAGCTTAAAATTCAAGACACCGAAGTTCTCAAGGCACTTTGGTGGTTATAAACTCAAGAGGAATTGAAGTGACTTCGGTATGGATTGGTTAACCAAAAATAAAGGTCAAATAGATCGTGCCACCAAAAAACAAGAAAATTAATTAATAGTGTTGGATGTGAGGTCCAATTCATCGCAAATCCTTTCCCTCCCGATCTAATCACCCTTAATAAGTTGGAGGCCTCTTCCCGAAAAACCATAGTCGTGGTAAAGGATTTCCGATGTGTTCCTTTGATTTAGCCGCCTGAATGCCCCCTCGATCGAAATTGAATTTGTGATAACCGTCCTCGCACCGTCCCATCTCCCAAAGACCTTATCGCCGTCGCCAATCTAATGGCTGAATTGAAGAAACAAATTGAAGAATTGCAAGAAAAAGGATTTATCCGACCAAGTGTTTCCTTGGGGAGCACCTGTGATCTTCACCAAAAGAAAGACGGATCTTCTCCGCATGTGCATAGATTATCGATCTCTAAATGAAGTAACAATTAAGAATAAATACCTCTTCCTGCACTGATGATCCGCTTGATCAAATGAAAGGAGCTTGTATCTTTCAAAAATCGATTCGAGGTCTCAAGTTATCACCAAATAAAATTAAAGATACCTATATTCTTAAAATGCCTTTTCACCACAAGATATGGCCTCTATGAGTTCACATGATGTCGCTTTTGTCCTACCTAACGCCTCCCGCCATACTTCATGAATCTAATGAATAAAGTGTTCATGGATTTTCTGGACAAGTTTGTGGTGGTATTCATCGATGACATTCTAATCTTTTTCTAAATCGGAAGAGGAGCATGAAATTCATCTTAGAAAGGTTCCGAGAGGTTAAGAGAAAATCGCTTGTATGCTGTCGAAAGCAAGTGCGAAGTTCGATGAAGGAAGTGATTTTCCTTGGTCATGTGATATTAGCCGAGGTGTTGCAAAGGACCCGGAAAGTCACCGCGGGTTGTTGAGTGGAAACAACCAAAATCTGTGAAGCAAGTGAGAAGTTTTCTTGATTATTAGGATATTACTCCCGCTTATTGAAAATTTTTCAAAATCTCCCGCCCTTCGACAAATCTTCTCAAAAGGAAAATAAATTTGAGTGGAATGATAAGTGTGAAGCTTGGTTTTCAAGAGTTGAAAAGGCTATTAACTTCCGCCTCCGTGTTAATCTTGCCCGATGTCCATAAGGATTTTGAGGTATTTTACGATGCATCTAGGCAAGGCCTAGGTTATGCGGTCGATGCAAGAAAGGAGAGTTGTTGTTTACGATCAAGACAACTCAAACCTCATGAGCAGTAACCATCCCACTCATGATCTTGAGCTAGTCACCGTGGTTCACGCCTCAAATCTGAGACACTATCTAATTGGCAATAGAACCAAATATTCACCGATCATAAAAGTCTCAAATATATATTCACTCAACCTCGATCTCAATCTAAGACAAAGAAGATGGTTGGAATTAATCAAGGACTATGATGTGGGAATCCATTATCATCTCCGGCAAGGCTAATGTGGTGGCCGATGCCTTAAGCTTCCAAGGCCCAAATTGCAATCATCTCATGCTTAAAGAAGATCAACCTCAATTATACAAAGAATTATCCGACCTCAACTTGGAAATGGTTGAGGTAGGGCCAAATAAATATGCTTGAATTACAACCCACCTTAATGAATCAAATTAAAGAAGCGCAGAAAGTGATGATGAAGTTCTTGAAATTAAAGAGAAGCTAAAAAGAATAAGGCACCAGATTTTTCCATGGATGAAGAAGGAATACTCCGGTTTAAAAAGAGAATCTTCGTATTCCAAACAATAAATCTCTTAAAGAAGTCATCCTAAAAGAAGCCCATGAAAGCCCAATTTCTATCCATCCTAGAAGTACCAAGATGTATACCGATCTGAAAACCACTTATCGGTGGATCGAATGAAAAGAGATATTACCGAGTATGTCGCTCCTCATGACATCTCGCCAAAGAGTGAAGGCCGAGCATCAAAGGCTCGCCGGGCTGTTGTAACCGCCAAGATTCCCCGAATGGAAGTGGAAGAAGCTGGATGGACTTCATTGTCGGGTTATTAAAACTCAATCCGCTATGACTCCATCCGGTAATCGTCGATCGCCTCAAATCCGGCTATGACTCCATCCGGTAATCGCCGATCGCCTTTCACTAAAGTTGCACACTTCATCCTCGTCCCAACCACCTACAATGGATAAGTTGGCCGAAATAGATATGAGCAAGATAGTCTGCCTACATGGGTGCCAAAGAAGATTGTCTCGGATCGAGGTACCCAATTCACCTCCACTGGGACAAGCTCCATGAGTCGCTTGGTACCCATCCAATTTCAAGATCGCTTTTCACCCTCGTAATCGATGGCCGATCAAAGAGTTAACCAAATCCAACTTGAGGATATGTTGAGGGCAAGTGCCCTAGCCAACCCCACAAGTCGGGATAAGCAATTGCCATATGCTGAGTTTTCTTACAATAATAAGCCACCAATCAAGCATCCAAATGACACCCTATGAAGCATTGTATGGAAGAAAGTGCCGTACACCTCTCAGACCGGCAAGAAACTGTGAGACAAAGGTATTTGGTTTGATATATCTGCAAGAGGTCGAAAAACAAGTGAAGTTAATCCAAGAAAGGTCAAGGCGCCCAAATTAGGCAGAAAGTTACCGACAATCGCCATGTGATCTAAAATTTCCACAAGGGTGATTTCGTGTATCTCATGGGTGTCCCTCCGGAAGGCATGCATGTATCTGCGTGAGAGGAAAGCTAGCTCCGAGATATATTGGTCCTTTCCAAATTTTAGTCTAAGGTGTGAGGGCATACCAATTGAATCGCCTGAAAGTATTCGTCCGATCTGACACAATGTGTTCCATGTCTCTCAATTAAAGAAATGTCTCCGTGTGCCCGAGGAGCGCTTGCCATTAGACAAAGGCATTCTACAACCTGATTTGACATTTAAAGAATATCCGTCAAGATTTTGATGTGGCTATGCGAAAACCCCGAGAAAAATGTTTCGGTTTTGCCGGTTCAAGGAGTAACCACCGAAGGTAAGCCACTTGGGAGCGTGAAGAGGATCTTCAATGAAGTTCCTGAGTTATTTCTCGAAGAATCCGAATCTCGGGACTAGATTCTCCTTAATGGGAAGGTTTGTAACATCCCAAATTTTCAAAACCAAATTTGGCACGTTAATAATTTCATTAAAATGCATAATTAAAATATTAAACTATTTACGTGTTGAAAACATCATGGCATCATCATTGCATGTAAACGCATGGAAAATGGGTTGGGTCATTAATTTTAAAGGTATAAATATTTTTCAATGGGTGCATTTAGAAGCTTTCAAACCCATGTGAATTTGTCAAAATTCTATTTTAATATTTGACCTTTGAATAATTATTTAGAAAGAAGAAAAGAGAAAAACAAAATTGGAAAATTAGAAAACTTTTCTCTCTCTCTCACCTTTTCTCTCCGCTTCTTTCTCTCCTCTCCAGATCGCAAGTTTATCGCCCAGAATCTCAAATTGTCAGCTATGAAGTTATCGCAGAACCCCTGCTCAAGGCTGGCTGCCATGATTCTAGACCACTTCGCCACGACCTTTCTCGCCGCCACGCTAAGCGCCCTGACCAGCAGTTTTGTCGCTACTGCTAGTGTGCAATAGCACTGCCTGCTGTTCTCCCACACAGGCCATCCGTCGGAGTAAGTCCGACGTCAGCCGTGGCCCTCCTCAGCCTATAAAGTGGAGCTCCTCAGGTTCTTACCTCTCCTTGCTCAAGGCCTTGCCGTGTCTGGCTTCTTCTCGTGGTCAAGGAACCCAAGCATCACTAAGTCAAGAAGGAAGTCGCCAGAAGGTGCTCAAATTTCACCGCCTCCTCGTAAGCTTCTCGCCATCTCTAGGTGCGCAAGAGCTTGGAAAGATGATCCCGGAGAGGTCGAGTCTTCGCGGTGCTATGAACAGTTAGGAGCTCCTATGGAAGCTATGCGTAGCTAGTTTAGAGCATGCATCAGAGCTATGTATAAAATATTGCACGCAACGCTTATGCTCGGCGGATCGCCAGCCTATAGGGTCCTTTGAGGCGCTTTAGTCGAGAGCAATCCATTGTTGCGGTTTGCATGGCGAACTGAGGTCGCCATACGGCCAAGCCGAGCTCCAGCTAGCTCCAATGGCGCAGGTGTCAGGCGTACGTGTATGCTTGGCTTTGAGGTTGAAGAAGACCCATGCTTTGAGATTAGTGCTAGCCTCGTAGTGTGTGTGTTTCGATAAATGGAAACGATCTGATCAGATACGCTTCCAGTTCAAAGTGCACACATAAATATAATCCAAAAATTTAATAACTCTCTATTTATATTAATACCTATAACAATAAAAATTAAACTAATCATTTTGCATTAACTAGCAAATAATCTAATGATTTTCAAAAACCTTAGAAAAATGATGAAAATATTATTTTGATGCATACACTTGATTTAATAAAATGTAAAAATATAAAATAGTTGTGCATGCATCACATTTCCATGCATATTTATTTCTGTGCATGATTTTTTAAAAACAAAAATCATATATAAATGTTTCCTCGCTTGATGGATGTTTATATTATGTTGTATGTGTTGTCTCGCGTGGTTAGACTCCGCCAACAGTCAGCGGGCTGCTCCTACCCGTCATCTGACCAAGGCAAGTCCCCTTGATCATAAGTTGTGAAGCCATTTTCAGTTATTTAGAAAATGTTTATTAGACTTGAAAATATGCATGCTAGTTTAAAAGATAAATGTATTTGCTAGAATTAGTTATTATGCCAATTAGAAAGGTAAGAAATATGGTAGGATTAAACCTAAGGCTAAACCATTTAATTGCTCTATATTTATATATACTTGTTGAGGTAGGATAAATGCTTAAAATTATTTATATGGAATGATTCAATCATTTATGTGAAATGAGAATATTGTTGAGAAATGTTTTAGAAATGATGATTTAAATATAGCGTGATCAAGGGTGATGCTTATTAGGAAATGATTTTCCTCTTATCCTAAAATCTTTCCGACTAGGGAGATATTTTGTCAGCTTGGTGCAAAGCAGTACACCTGGTTTTGTAAACGGGCCAAAATTCTACTCTCCCTAGTTCAAGGACCGCTTATCCTATAATCCTATGAATCGAGTTATTACAAGACGCACTTCGAGCCCCTAGTATGGGACGGGCCCGACTGCCGGTCATTCTTGTTGGATTGGTCTTGTATGTAAACATCGCCCTGGGTGCGTAGCTCTCGAGGGTAAAGCGTATTCTCCGCAGAAAGTTAAAATCACATGATAGCCGTGTCGCAAGTTATGAGCGCCAAGGACTGATTATATGGTAGTTCTTCCATTTTAAAACCAATTTAGAAAAAGGGTTTTGAACAAATGATTTGAGATGAGTAAGGTTTGAGAAGGATTTTGCTTGAGCTAGGGGGCCACGTAAGTGATATTCCTAAACGGGTAAAGGCTCATCTAAAGTGTCAAAGGAATGGACCTAGCCGGTGGTTTGAGAAGAGAAAAGAAGAAAGGATTTTGTTCTATATGGCAATCGAGGCCAAGTGGCTAGAACCGCTATGCTAAAAGCCCAAAAAAATATGGAGATATAATGTTTCTAAATCGCTACAAAACTAGGCTAATAAACGTAATTCGTAAAACCCGCAAGCCATCCATTTGTACTAAACCCCATCAAAGATATATCCTCGATTTACGAGTACCTTTGTACTCACTCCCCTATTTCTCCTTCCCTCTTCCAAAATTTTTCAACAATGAGGAGGTTTTACGACCGCCATCCGAGGAGGACCCGGACTTTGAGGAGGAGGAGGACTTTGAGGACGAAGAGTAGGGTTGTGTCTCGCCCGCCGCTCACTGCGGGAATAGTCTATCTGCTAGAATAAATCGCGGCATGTTAGGGCTCCCTGCTATCAGTATGTAACGTCAGTATCTTGGCCTCGCGTGTCGCGTTTGATGTATTAAATCAGGATTCCTGGGACGCTTAGTCCCCTATGTTGTAATAATGTGACTCAAGGCAATGTACCATTATTGTTAAATTGTGTGTGTAGCTATGATCTTCTCGACTAGTATCAGATGTGCACACTAGGATTCTACCAATTAGACCAAGTCCCAACACCAGCATTGCCTATGGCGATGTACAACATGCACCCAACGTATGCATTTAACGGGTAATGAAAGTCGGTGTTTAGTGATACTCAGATTGCCTTTATGTAAGCATACCAAGCGACTCCAACATAGGGCGACTTCATCGGTGTTGGTCAAGAGCTGAAGCACACTCGCATCTTAATCGGAGTGGATACAAATCAGTGCCCCGTAGGGCATATCGTGGTTTTTATCCATCTAGGCACTGCATCAGAGAGTAAAGCTTGGCCCAATATGGAGCATACCATCTCGATAGGGTTTGGCCCAATGATACCTCAGATCCCATCGTGCGGTAACACGCCTAGTGTCCCAACATGGGGCATACTATTGTTGTCACCAGCGGCACTGTATCCCATCAGAGCGGAATATGCCTTAGCGACCCCACCTACTGTATGTGCATCTTTAAGAAAAGAGTTTAGTGTGATGGTATCCATACTTGCTGTGTACAAAGATAGGCCCCAACTGAGCTGCACTCATCTAAACTCAATAACTTATATTATCGCTTATCCTCGATCCTCGACATGCAGTCACCAACTAGTGACCCAACGTAGGTATACCAAGAGATGGGTAATTTTTTGTAGCTCACGATGATATGCCCTCAAAGGTGCACCGAGGCTGAATTTGTTTAGCTCCTACCGCGCTAGTAGCCATCAAGTTGTGACGCGTAATGAATGTCAGAAGTTAGCGCCAGGCGCAGGATGGCCTGCGGCCGAGGCGGCGCAAGATAGCCGCACTCAAAGTTGGTGTAGACGATAGCCATACCGGGTTGGTGTGGACGATAATAGGCTAACTTGATGAGGTAAAAAATCCATGAACTCCTGTGAGAGCATTGTTGACACCCAAATTTGGTAGAAAATCGATGTTCGTAAAGGCGTAATATGTTGGAATTATTGGGCCAAATCGAAAATGGGCTTTATCGGCAAAGAAGAAAAGAAGAATACTGACACTTGTAAGACTTCGAAGAAATACGATGAGATCGTGGTTGTTATGTAAATTAGGTCGATCGATATCGACTTTGTAACACTATAAATAGGACTTTAGGTCTCGAGTAGAAAAATCAATACTCAATACACAAAATACTCGAATCGATCGACTTCGTCAAGGGTTTCAACTCGCAGTAGAGCTATCTCGGCGGGATAATCCATTCTCTTCTTGTAACCCGTAGTGCATAGTCAGCATCTTATTGATCTCATGTATATAAACCATGTTAGACCTGCCTCTTGATTTACCGATCTTTAGCATGTTTTTGCATATTGTAATCGCCTCGGATTTAATCGATCTCAGAACGGTGTTTACCCCTGTAATGCCGATCGTTAAATATTTCATATGCTTTCTCCCCGAATCCGATATATGCAACTCGCTCAAGCTTTAATCAATCTTGTGTATACCTTTGTTTAGGACCTTGTATATGCAAGTGTTTACCGATCAGACATATCCCTTTATTAGCTTCGCACCTTTGCATTGGTTTATTGGTTTATTGAGATTTAGATCTCGATACCGCCTTGGCTTGGACCAACTGCTTCAATCTATTTCTTTGGTTTAATCTAATATATTGATATTAAGGTTTATTGCTAATGTTATAATAAAAATACTAAAAAGAACTAAGGATTTAAGCTTGAATGTTCATTTAAATTTATTCGCCTATTAGGCTTGAAGTGATAGATCCGTAATCCGGATTTAGCAAACCGATTATAAATAACTCCGATCTCGCTATTTAAAAGCCGATTAGGCTTATATTACTAATGATTTTCTCCTTGTCGCATTTACAGTCAAATCGACCGGCACGCTTCGCTTTCTTGGTTATGCACGAATCATCGGATTGACGCTTCGCACGTGGTGTTCGCGTAAACCTCGCTTTTGTGTCAACAAGCATGTACATGTAGAGTTTAGGTAGTATCCGGAAGCATATCAGATAATTTTTACACTTTTGCTACTTTTTCTTTTTGACATTAAATTCTCCAAGTAATCTTCTTCCTTTGTTAAACACACTCTCGGGATTAGTCTTGATTTGCGTTGTTCGCGCCAACCATCATGGATCACACTTCTCAGATTTTTAGTCTGCTAGCCAACTCGATCAAGCTTGGTTCTGACGGAGCGTCTTCACAACAAGTAGCGACTACAGATTTACCTGTGTTCTGACTCCCTCATGTAATAGTCCTACTCCTCGCCGAGCCTTAGCTCTTTCTCCGATTGTGGTTGAAATGGAATGTTTATGTGGTGCTTGTGAATCACTGTGGGTCCAAACCTATGCTTGTGTAATGCCGACCTATGCCTCCTTCCTTCCTCCCCCTCTCTCTCCTCCCCCTTATGTTTAAGCTTTAATATGAGAGCCGAGGGGGTAGGTAGTACAAGATTTCAAGACAATCGACAAGACACGACTAGAAGAGACGAAACGTGTCACGCCCACGCCAAGACGTAAGGCTCGCATTCACAGCCTGCAGGCTCGACCAAGACAACACACCGGTGAGCTCAGCGGTGGGCCCCTCGGCGCTGCCTCCCGACGCGGGCGGCCTCCTAAGCAAACCTTCTCTCACGGCCAATTCTTCTCACACAAAGGATGTACCGCCAAGACCGTAGGGGTCATCAGAAGCGTAATCATTTCTTTCACTGTATCCGCGGATGTCTCATTAAATGCGCTCGCCCTTCTGCAGTTAGGGGGAGCTTCATCTCCAAGACTTCTTCTACGACGCCTCGCTGCAAGGGCCCCACCACGCCTTTGGCTCAGGAGCTCACGACGCTTATCGCACTGGGCGCGCTGGGGTCTCGCCTGGTCTTCGAGGGGGGCTCGCCACGCACTCCGCCTCGGGCGCGCTGGGCTTGCACTTTTAGGGCTCACGACCTGGCTGGGGCTCTGCTCGCTCTCGCCGATGGTGGGGCTTTTGGCCTCCTCGGAGGCTCGCCACGCCATTGGGCCTGGCCGTCACTGACACGCAAGGCTCCTCTTTTTGAGTGCCGAATTGTTTTGCCACATTGGGCCTTGCTCGCTCACCGACACAGGTCTCTCTTTGGCCTTTCAGACTTCTTTTGTACCCGGTATTTATTATACCCGATAAAGAGTCTCGGTCGATCATGATACAACAACGCGTTGCAGACATTCTTTCCGCTTTGCGCAAGGGAGAAGAATCGTGGGGGCCCACCACCGCGCAGCCGTCAGACACTCCGATTCTCCACCGCACACGATTTTCCTTGGGAACTACGCCGCTGCAAGGATACCAAAACGCCGGCAATGATGGCGCTGCATGAATTCAAACCGCCGTGCTCATACCCCACGCCTATAACATTTCCTCACGCGCTAATCCTTCCGCGACGCTAAGTCTTCATAAACCGCCAATTGCCTCCTTCACGCCACCACAGTAGCCTTCTTCGTTCTCGCCAACTTCTCCATCGGTTTAATGGCGCCCAAACGCAGCAAGGATCGCCGTGGTGGCGCACTGCCGTCGGGCCAGGTTTTACCTCCGCCGACGACGAAGACTCAGCCGAGGCGGTCAAGTGTTTGTGCCAATCACGCCTGGTTCCGGGCTTCGCACCATGGCGCCGGTGCCTCGCGACGGGAGATTGTCATCACTCGCTCGGCGGCATCAAGGGGCTTCATCCCGCCAGACTTAATTTTTTTTCTTGGGGTGCTCGCTTTCTACGAGATCCAAAGGTGCACCTTCCCCAACTCCATCATTGCATTGCCATCTTCGGCTCACCTTCTCGCGATGTTCGCGGGACGATGCTAAGCTTCCCGCTTCGGGCGCCGGGCCTTCGTGTCGTGACGCGAGGCCGCGCCGCGGGGCCTTCGAGTTGCATACCACGCTCACAAACCACCGCTATCCATCCTCGCCGCATCCAAGTCCAACCGAAGGACTGGTACTGCATAATGGTCGTGACGTGGAGGACTCCAAATGCTCGCGACGATCTTTTCTTCTTCGAGGGTCTCGGAGCCCACCGCTAACTCGGGCTTCGGCCGACGATTCACGCGGAGCCGGGTTGATGTCTGATGCTGCGATCGCCGATCTTCGCCGCTAGCTGGCTCACCGAACCTCGTCGGCTGGCGATTTTTGCGCGGCGCCGACTCCGCCTTCGCCTCCGATGAGGACTCGCTCCTACCGATGTACTACGGCGATAACGATGGAGTCCGCCATTTCTCGCGTGAGTGCTCTTTAGTCTTTTGGGTCTTGTCTTTCTTTTGAATCTTTTTGCTTGCCGCTTTATGGCTTCTTTGTGCTCGCCACCGCCAGGATTGTAGTTTATTTACGCATTCGAGATCAAGCTACGGGTTATTGTCCCCACCAACAATGACACTTCACGTCATGTATCCTCCCCTTCAATGATGGGATCCACGGGAGCGAATTCAACACTTATGCGGCGCCCCCCATGGAGGTTTCTCGTCTCATGGGTCCAAGTGGCACGGGGCCACTACAGATCCGCTGATTCGGCCTCTAGCGATCGCCTAAGCTCTCATGGCCACTGCTACCTCTCTGCTAGGCGGTTGATTCTACCAAGGCCTGGGAAGCGCCACTATTTTCGCTGGGATTTATGATTTAAGAGGAGAGGAGAGACGAGCCCAAAGAGGGCTCGCCTCCGACCTCGAAGCCTTCGCTGCCATCACGGGCCTCCAGGGGCTGATCGCATTGCTGCCGCTGCCTCACACCGAATCTAGAGGCATGATTTTCAGAACCGGCGCTGGCCCGCGCTTCTGCGGCTTCAACGCCGACGCCTCACTCAAGGTCTGCGGCCAAGGTTGGTAAGCTTCTCAGACTGGAGATTATCAAGGCTTAGCTTGGGCGCATTGTTGATGCATGCTAAGGGCGATGATGCTGCAGGCCATCGGGCCCATAGCCAAGCAATCTCTTGAGTTCTCGCAGTTTCGGCTTTAGGCGACCGCTTCAAAGTTGGTTTTCCCTCGCGCCATGCACATTTCTGCAGATTAGGGGTTAGCATGCTACACGCTTTTTTGCATACCTGACCCCTGCTTGTCCTTCTGGAAATGTATGGACGCCGGGCATCGAGCCCGCCCACGCGACTCGCCATTTCTCACCGCCTGGCCGCCTTCGACGGAGGTCGCTTTTGGGCATGCGCGGAGAGTTCGCCGCGCCATGTCGAACCTCCATCACCACCACAAGGCCACTGGCGCGACATATCGGGCCGTGGATGGCACGACGAGGGCGCCTCCTTCAGGCGAGTTCAGACCTCTCCCGCACCGGGCAACGCGGGAGAAGCCTTGCTTTGGATGAGCGATCCGGGCATGAAGCACAAGGCTCCTGGGCCAAGAAACCGCCGAAGAAGGAGGCGACCATGAGGTCATGTAAGCCTGTCGGCCACGCTCGCCGCCAAGCAGATCAAGACCTCACTGAGCACTTTCGAAGCGCCCGAACCTCGCCGACATGTCGCAGACCGCCATCACTGCCTTCCGGACGCTCTGCGATCCATCAAGGCATTTTGCATCCTCCCGCTGAGGAGACGATTGCATAGAAGATGGCCGGCGCTGTGGGACGAAGCCCTGCCGCAAGGATTTCCGGTGGCGTTAGGACGCTGGCGATCAAGATTGCCGCCAAGGCGCTTTCGGCAATATGGTTCATCTTTGGGTAATCGCTTTTAATGAGACGCTGCTTGATCTCGACGCCATCGGGAGTTTTCGCTACCGGACTGCTTTGAGTAAAGGCTGGAGTTGACACTGGCCACGCCACGATCCATGATATGGCGGCGCTATTTCGAAGCCGAAGATTTAAGATTTAAGAGGAGTAGCGAGACTCCTTCGTTTTTTGCCTTGTAAACGCGGTTTATCAATGCAAAACAACTTTTGTTTTTGTTGTGAGTCTCACTTGAACTCTGACAATTTTAATCTCATGGAATTGAACTGGGCACCGACATCCAAAGGCTTTAGATCTAACGCCTGCCGCAAGTGAGCGCTGCTTCTTTAGGCATCCGGTTATTTCAACCTTATGGCCTCGTAACCCGATTTAAATATTATTACGCGGGCGAAGCGCTTAGCTTCCGGAAGTGGTCTAGTCGCCATGTGCCATTGCTATGCATTGCCTAGACCGAGCCGACATAGAAAGTTAGAACTCCGCTTCTTCGTCCCGCTTCGGCCACCCAACCATGAAGTCGAGATGCTCGTCTCAGAACTAAGGGGCCATCTCGCTTTAAGTACTTTTTTCGCTACCGCCTTTCAAATGTATCGCTTTCTAACAGATTTGAGGCGTAAAAAGAAACAGATGCCCACAAGGAGACAGTAATCTTATTCTTATTGAAGATGGCTTTGTACAACGCAGCTCCCGAGGCGAGCGTGAAGGAAGAAGACCGCCGCCGCTCCAAAGGGTTAGGCCAAAAAGCCTCGAACCGCTACTACGGGTAGAACTTCCTCACCGCCGACGCTCCAAGTGTTCGCGCCATTCGCACCATCCTCGAATGCGAGCCTCGACCGAGCTCGGGTGAGACCGAGACCACCTTGAAGGGCCTTCCATGTGGGAGATAGCTTTGTTGCGCCTGCCGCGCTTGATTTTATGCAGAACCAGGTCGCCTAACGCCAGCAGTTTCAAACACACCCGCTTTGCTTGATAATCTGCCAAATACGCTCCGGTACTTGGGCAGACGCCGCCCGCCTCGCCTCTGATCTCCTCCTTAATATTCACTTCGTCCCGATGCTGGGCTGTGGTCTTTGTCTTCGCCGAACGCCGCCACCCTCTGTGGGAAGTCAAGGCTACAGCTGAGCAGCACCGCCTCGTGAGCCATACACCAAAGAAGAAGGAGGTCGTCAGGGCTCGCTGGAAGTTGTCCGCAATACCACAACACAAAGGGGACTTCTTCGCCCATTGCCACGCTTCTCCAGCGACGAGCCTTTGAGTATTCCCGCTTGTTCCGCTTCCACTTGCCCATTGCTCTTCGGATGCTGAACGGAGGCGGCACAGCTTGGTACCCAACTCTTCGCACCGGCCTTAAAAATCAGCGCTTTTGAACTGAAAGCGCCGTCGTCGATGATTCTGTTTGCGAGCACCGAACCGGACGAAGATGCTCTTCATAAACTTGATAGCCGTCATGATGATGATTGTTGGGACCGCAAGGCTTCAAATCCACTTAGTGAACTTGTCGATGGCGACGTAATGATGAGTGTAATCCTCCGCGCCGCTCATGGAACGGGCCTGTATTGTTCAATTCTGCATCATGAACGGCCAGAGAGCTGAATGGTTCACAGCCGGCCGAGCCGTTTCTGGGTGGATCTCGCTTAGCATGAAATTGGCACGCTTCAGATCTCCTCACCATTCAAGGCATCCCAGAGGCGAGTAGGCCAATAGAAGCCGTGCATGGAAAGCTTTCCCTAACCAACGCCTCGCTCCCTCGGCGGCTCCCCGTGACATGCTCCATGGATCTCGTGAGAGAATTTCACTCCGCCTCCGAGTGACGACTTCAAGAGAATTGCTTATGCTTCAAGTATATGCTGTGTCCCCACCTACTGTGGCGAGAGCCTTGGCCTTGCGCGTTATCTTCTTCACCGACGCCACATCGCTGGGGATCACTCCCATCCCGCAGTAGGCTAGGATCGATCCATCCACCGACCTTCCCGGACGAGTGTGATTGACAGTTCTCAGACATTGTCGCCGACGACTACCGGGCTCGGGCAAGCTCCGCTTCAACCGCTTAAAGCAGCTTCTTCCGCCTCCTCCTCCAACCGGGAGAGCCGCAGCAGGATCGGTGATGTCTCCTCCGTAATGGAGCCGGGCTGTGGAAAGCGCTGCCCTGGCCAGATTGGGGTCATGACGGACGACGGCCGCGTCTTTCTTTCAAAGACCCTAGCCGAACAGTGCCTCGACGAGGCAATCTCGGACAGTTTATCCGCTTATGTAGTTGTCGCGAGAGGACGTGCACGCAAGCCCAAACCTCAAGTGTCAGCTTCCAACCGGGCGCACTCCAGTAGTGTACGGCCATGACGGATCCGAGCAGAGAAATCCTTCCGCGCTCGGTTGATGACCGTGAGAGAGTCGCTTTACTTGTAGTCACGGATGCCAAGGGTCGAAGACACACTCGAGCCCGGGCGAAAGGGCCTTCTTATTCCACGACGCAGTTAGGAGTGCTGAAGTCCATCTATCAAAAGTGGACGACATCGCCGTGGAGACACCAGTAATGACGCCAAATTTCAAATTTCACTCCTGTACCGAATGAGCCGTCAAGAAGAGAGTCCACGGCGAGGGTGCCGGGTTCTTCGCTCGTGTCCGCTGAGTCCATTCGGCCGATTTAACTCCGCCGTAGCTTGTTCTTTTGATGGCTGCTCGGGAGCGTAACTTGAGATCGAATTCTGCCAGCTCCATGGCTCCACTTGGCGATGCAATTCTGCCGCCCATTGAAGAGGACTTTCGCGGTGATACTTGGTCACCGCTGCGACTTCGCTTCTCGAAGTAGTGGCGAGCTGGACGCCACAACAGGGCGTGGAGCATCTTCTGGTGTCAGTGAATAATTTTGTTTCAAGGCCGTGGAGGACCTTGTCGACGAGGTAAATAGGGCGCTTGAACGCTTCTTCTTTCCGCCACCGCGACTGGCTACCGATCACTGGGGTTCGGCCACATACAGAGGATCAGCTGCCCGCCCGGTCTCTGGGCTACTCATTACAAGCGGGAGGTGAGATATTTCTTCGCACTGGCCGAACGCTCTCGCCCGCCGCCCACTGAATCGGTTGGTCTTTAGGAGCTTGAGCAAGGAAGATTTTTATCCTCAAAGTAGCTATAAAGCTGCCTGTGCAGGGCAAGGCACCACCAAGCAACCGCAGATCCGCCAAGCCGCTTCTGGGCTTTAATGTTCTCGATCACGCGATCTTGTCGTGGTTCACTTAATCCTCCTCCGAGACGAGGAATCTCAAAGCATAGCTTATTTTGACGGAATCATGAATAACGCGCACTTCTCCGGATTGCTTGATGCAAGATTTCTCAGTTGGTGAAGGTTTCTTCCGTGTCGCCATCAACTCATCCGCCTTCTTAGACTTTCGCCACCAGATCATCGACATACACCTCGTGTTTCATTTATTTGGGGCGGGGAGCTATGCGGCATATCTCGCCGATAGGTTGGGTCACATTCTTCAAATCAACGCCATCCTCAGAGTAGCGCGACGCCTATGGGCGCCACGGCGCGCCTTTGTCTTCATCTTCTTCTTCGGCCATACTAACTGGGTGGTACCCGAGCACGCTGGCCAAAAGATGCCGTGCTCGCACCCCGCAAGCTTGAGTCGGCGATGAGATCGAGCGCGGGCAGCGGATACGGATCCTTCTGGCACGCTTTTGTTGAGGTCGTGAAGTCCACGCACATCCTCCACCGCCTGCTGATTTTCTTGACGAGGACGGGGTCTCATGAGCCACCTGGACGGGCGACATCGCGGACGCACCTCTTCCTTAAGAGCTTGTCCACCTCCGGCGGATAACTCGGGCGCCTCCACCGATCGCCGGACCTCTCAGATGATCTGGTCACAACGGGAACGCCGCCAATTTGTGCTCAATCACCTTCCCCGGGGACCCCAGTACCATGTCGGACGTGTTGCCACGCAAACACGCTTCACGTTAGGATCGAGGGCTGAGACAAGGCCCCTTCCTATTTGGCGCCAGAGAGGCGCCCACCCAACGGTCTTCGCTGGGTTCGACTTCGGCCAGGAGACCGCTTTAACTCTCCGCGGACGAACCGTGAGGCACGGTCTTCCGGAGGAGCTCCTCAGAGTCGGCTCGCCTTCTGGCACCGATCGCTTCGCTTAAAGCGAGCTGCCCTGTCGCAGCGGAGCGCCGGGCGTCCACTTTAAGACGATGGGGCCAGCTGGCCTCGGGAACTTCACCACCATGTCGATAGTGGCAAACCGCCATGAACTTGGTCAGCGCCGCCGACCTAGTATGGCGCTAGGAGGTCAAGTCCGCCACCTCGAACTCGAGCATCTCTCAGGCGGAAGTTGTCGAGCCCAAACGCCACCGAGATCGACGCTTCGCCGACGGACTCAGCCTTCGGCGCGATGTCAAGAACGGAGTGTTGGACGCGCTCCCGCTGCTGATCTCGAGCGCCGTGGCGACGGGCGGACAGGAGGTAGAGGAATCTCTCCGCCTACCAGCACCGCCCTAGCTTTACATTCTCGGACCGTGGGCGAACCACGATCGGGGAGATGTCCGTGGCCGGCGGTATCGGCCGGGTGATCGGCTTCGATCGAACGTGATCGGCTGTTCGACCACGCCATGCCTCATCGACCCAAAGCTGACACGGCGGCGACACTTCCTCATCGCACGCTGAAAGCTAGCGGGACGGATAGGTGGTCGAACTGCCCGGATGACGGCAACTCAGGCCCGCCGCAAAACCAAGCGGTTGCCTCTCTTGCCTTGCCATCGCCGGACGCTGCTGCCTGCTGCTGCTCGTGGACTCGCTTGTCCATTATTTTGCTAACGACATGGCAATCCGCCAAGTCGAGGAGTTGTTGCGTGAATGGGACAAGAAGGCCTTCCGCCCCACTCACGGGGCCACGGTTCGCCTTCGCATGCCGCTGCCGCCGCGCCACGGTGATCGCCATAGCCGCCGCTCGGCCACCCCTTTACGGGATCAGACCGCGGCGCCGACCTCCTCCTTTTTCGCCCATCACCATTGCTGCCGGTCGCGCGTCGCGCCGCGTGCCGTTATCGTTGCAGGGCCGGCGGCCATGACCTGTCCGTCTCGCCGCCTTTGCGCTTCTTTCTTGTCCTGCCGCCGGGTTCCTCGATGTCCCGCCTCGCCGCCTTAGCTGTCCACGCCAAAGCCGGGCGGATGCGAGCTCTCACTGGCGGCGATTTAGCGCCAAGGTGAAGAGCCCTCCGCTGCTTTTGATCTTGCGGGTGGCCATCTTCTCCTTGACCTTGGGGTCTCGCGCCTCCTGAATGCCGTGACCACGGCGCGATGGAGATGTCGGGATGGTGTATGGACCGACCTGAGCTGCCAATAGTCGCAGCAATGACTCTCCTTTCTTCCGCTTCCACGCCAGGAGGTCGCCTTCTACCCCGGCTGCTCAAGGTGCCCTGAAGTTGGTGACGAAGAGCTCCGAGAGCTCCTTCCATGACCCCACGGACCCGGGCAGTTCAGAGCCACGAGCGGTTCCGGTGAGGACCGCGGGAAGTAGTTCGCGTAACCTTCCCGACCCTCCCGTCGCCGCATCACCGCTGTAGATCTCGCAAAACTCATCGGGTTGGTGGAGCCGCATACTTTTCGATGGGGGCCGGACGAAACCGCCCGCCACCGGACGCCGGCGCAGCTTCCTTAGAAAAGGCGCGCACCCGACGCCGGAGCCTCTCGCCTCGGATGCGGTCCTCGCCTCGCCGCTTAGGCGGCGCCAAGAAGCGCCACCCACCGGCCGGGCAGCTCGGGAGCCTCTTGCTGGTCCTCGCGGCGGCAGGATGGGCGCTGGTCAGCCGTCAGCGCCCCGCGGAGCTTGTCACGCAGGTCTTCTCCATGCAGCAAGTGGCGGTCCTCCGATGGGACAGAGATCACGGCCACCTCACGCGCTCGGCCGAGTCCCGTAGGGTCGCCGCTCTTTGTCGTTTGTTCCCCCCTCACCAAGAGATCTGCGAGGAGTGCGAGGGCAACAAAGAACGGAGAAAGCGAAACACCGTTCCCACGCCAAATCTTGCACCACGCCGCTGGGCGGAGTCGACGAGCGGGCTAGCAACCACGGCGCCGCGAGTCCGGAGTCACCGGAACCGTGGGTTCTCCAGCAAGGCCCGCCGCATGGAGGTTTTGTAATGGAGTGCACTCCTCCAAGGCCAAGCGCCGCTTAGCTTGGCCGTGGGCTGTTTCCGCCAGTGGTTCACTAAGCGGCGGCGTTACCGCCGGTGATCCATCGCCTATCGCCGTGCTCTACCTGCGGCGCGCTCTAGCGCCGCTTCTGCTCCATCGCGATCGCTCGCTTCCGCATCGCCGCTCAAGAAGCGCCAAGAGCTTGAACGATGCTAGCGCACCTCTACCAGTGCGCCACGACGGCGCTTTCTCCGCTCAACCATCGCGGATCACACCCTCGGTCAGATTTTTAGTCTCATAGCTAACTCGATCAAGCTCGGTTCGATTTGAGCTGCGACAACAAGGAGCGACTTCAGATTTACCTGAGTTCGGACCTCGCTGGTAATAGTCCTCGCTCCTCGCTGAGCCTTAGCTCTTTTCTCGATTGTGGTTGAATGGGAATGTGTTTACAGGGTGCTTGTGAACTGCGTGTGTTCAAACCTATGCTTGTGCAATGCCCGACCTTATGCCTCCTCTCCTCCTCCCTCTCTCCTCCCCTTTATACAAGCTTTGGGTCAATGGAGAGAGCGAGGCGGTAGGCAAGATAAAGATTTCAAGATAATCGACAAGACACGACAGAAGAGACTAAAGCGTGCCTGCCCACGCCGCAGCGGCCCGCCCACACGTGCTTTGCAGTGGCTCTCGACCCAGACAATACACCGTGAGCTCAGGGTGGGGCCTGCCTGCCCTCCCGACGCAAGGCGGCCTCCTCAAGCAAACCTTCTCTCCGGTCAATTCTTCGCACATAAAGGATGTAGCCTCAGACAGAGGGTCATAGCGGTAATCATTTCTTCACTTGCCTATCCGCTGCAGTGATGTCTCATTAAATGCGCTTCGTCCCTTCGCAGCAGGGGAGCCTACGCCCTGAAGACTCCTTGCGACGCCTCGCCGGCTGGCCCCACTGACTCTGGTGGGCCTTGCTCGCTACTCGACGCGCGTGGGCCTCTTGGCCTCCTGAGGCTCGCCATGCGCTGGGGCTGCTCGCCTCGCCGACGCGTGGGGCCTCTTTGAGCCGAGGCTCGCCTACTGACGCTGGGGCCTCTTGGCCTTCTCAGACTCTTGTACCCCGTATTTATTACACCAAGTCTAGCCCCAAGGCCGGAATTGGCTCATGGCTCTTTTCCCAGTATCGCAGACGAGTGACTAGAGTTCGCCGTCCGTGGGTCGAGCTTCACTACTCGGAAAAGCCACTCGATTCATTTGCAATCATAAATAAAAACAACAAAAGAGTGCACTAAGTGTACCTATTAGTGTAGCCTCGATTTCATCGCTTAGTTGGAGACCAACTAAGTAGCAAGTCAAGAAACAACTTAGATTAATATGAAAAGATTATGGTAATGAGAACTTAGCTCGGCGTAGGCGAGGCATGTAGCCGAGCCGTAGACTTGATGCTCGTGACGCTTAGCGTAGGCGTAGCCGATTGGCTTGTCGCCGAGCCGCAGATTTGAAGCTTACAGCGCAGGAACAGATCGGCGCTGTGGCGCGCTGGCGGCGCATAACCGAAGCTGAATACTTGGGCGCTCATGGCGCTGATGGATACAACCGAGTGAATACTTGGGCGCCATGGGCGGGCGTAGGCGAGTCGCTAAGGCGGTCGCCGAGCCATAGATTTGGAGCTCTGCGACGTGTAGCCGCACGGGCGCCATGGCGCGATGGCGCATAACCGAGCCTGAATATTTGGGTGCTCGTGACGCAGCGAGGCATGTAGCCGAGTGACTTGTCGCCGAGCCGTAGATTTGAAGCTCGAGGCGCATACCGCACGGGCGCCGTGGCGCGCTGGCGCATAACCGCATCAATACTTGTGGCGCCGTGGCGCGGGCGAGGCGTGTCGCTGAGGCGGTCGCCAACTCGTAACTTGACGCTGTGGCGCAGCGTAGGGCGTGTCGCCGAGTAGCGGTCGCCGAGCCATAGAGTTGTGCGCCGTGGCGCCGGGCGAGGCGCAGTAGCCGAGTGGCTTATCGCCGAGCCAGGATTTGAAGCCGCAGCGACAGCCGCACCGGGCGCCTGTGCGCGCTGGCGGCATACACAACCGAGCTAAATACTTGGGCGCCATGGCACGGCGTAGGCGTGTCGCCGAGTAGCGGTCGCCGAAGCCGCAGACTTGTAGCGCTGGCGGCGTAGGCGTAGTAGCCGAGTGGCTTATCGCCGAGCCGAGATTTGAAGTCGCAGCGTGACGCACGGCGCTGTGGCGCTGCTGGCGGCATACAACCGAGCTGAATACTTGGGCCTCATGGCGCTGGGCGTAGGCGCGTCGCCGAGTAGCGGTCGCCAAGTCAGAGACTTGTGCGCTGCGGCTGGCGTAGGCGTAGCCGAGTGGCTTATCGCCGAGCCGTAGATTTGAAGCCGCAGCGACAGCCGCACGGCGCTGTGGCGCGCATGGCGGCGCATAGACAGCTGAATACTTGGGCGTCCATGGCGCTGGCGAGGCGCAGTCGCCGATAGCGTGTTTCGAGCCGAGACTTGGCGCTCGTGGCGCTGGCATAGCGCGTAGCCGAGTGGCTTGTCGCCGAGCCGTAGATTTGAAGTGCAGCGTAATCGCACGGGTGCTCGTGGGCGCGATAGCGACATACCGAGCTATAGACTTGGGCACTCGTGCGCCGGGCGTAGGTGTAGCCGAGTGGCTTGTCGCCGAGCCGTAGATTTGAAGCTACGCATGCAGCCGCACGGGCGCCGTGGCGCGCAATGGCGCATACCGAGCTATAGACCTTGGAGGCGAGGGCGTGAGCGAGTACAGGAAGTAGTCGCTCAGATCTTGATCAACACCGAGTGGACGCTCGTGGTCGGCGATTTAACAGCACGCGGTCCGCCGAGGTCTCGCCGTTGTCGACGGAGTTGGCCGTAGTCGCATATGATTCCATGCGGTTGGTGTAGCTTGACGGTTCGGCGAACGCCCTCGCTGGTCTTCAACGCCCACGAGATGTGGCACGACCAATCCTCACGCCAGAAGCTGGCGACGAGCTTTACAAGTCCTCGCGAATTCGCGACCTTCGCGCAGATCGCCTTTGACAAAGGCATCACGGTCGCATCCGAAGTCCGATAGGTGTTCTTGCATCCGTATCGGGCATATCCGCATGCCGCATCCTCCGCAGATGGGTTTTACGAGCTTGCTGAGATTCGCAATCTTCCTGCAGCCTGCCTTCAACGGATGTCCCGGACACATCCGGACTCTGTTTGGGCGTTTTGGGCTTCACGGAAAGATGACGAAATTATCTTTCCAACGATCCAGTCTCATCCGAAATTCTTTCTGGATCAACGGAAATTGAAGAAACAAGATGACGTCTAGAATCTGTCTTCGAGCTATCGCCGTATCCGAAGTCGGGAATTGAGCCGCTGGCGATACTCATGAGTAGATGGTCGTGGCGATCCCCAACCCAGCGGAGGCGTTGTTATAGTTCCTCATAGATTGGATCTGATCCAAACCGAGAGGTGTAGTCTGCAAGTCGTTGATGACGCAGTTGGCTCGGGCCGAGACGGCCACACGTTGATCGATGCCATCGAAGCTTGATGAAGATGATCTTGACGCTGCTCCTACCTGGCGTGCCAACTGTCGACTGTTGACTAACTGGGGGGTCACCACCGGCAATGATTATATATGGGGCAATGCACAAGATCCAAACTCGATGGTAGCACAAGGCAAGGATTTATACAGGTTCAGGCCCTCATGGTGGAGGTAATACCCTACGTCCTGTGCTCTGAGATTATATGGGGTATATGTGTACAAGATGATGATCAACCTGGGAGATGATCAAGTCATGAATCGATATGTCGAACAGGGCTCCTCGCCGCCTTTATATAGTGGGGGCAGGGTTACAAGATAGAGTCCTGATCGGTTACGAGGTACGAGTCCTATCTCTATCCTTATCCGGCATTACAAGTATATCTTCCCTATTAATTAGGAATAGACTTCTTTCATTGCCGGGCAAGCCTTCTAGAATCCGAGTGGTACTCGTCCTCATCCAATTCGACTTGGTCCATCCTCGTCGGGTGGATACCGGAGTCTATGTTATCCATGCTTGTCACTTACTAGGACGCTCACTCGTGTCATGGGCTTCGAGGAAGCAAAACTCCGTGGCGCTATCTATCGCGGAAGCGGAATATGTAGCGGTGGGGAGTTATTGTGCTCAACTCTTGTACATGACACGGATGCTTAGTGACTTTGCGCTAAAATTTAAAAAAGTGCCTCTTCTTTGTGAAAATCAAAGTGCGGTAAAAATTACCAATAATCCGGTTCAACATTCCCATACCAAGCACATCGACATCCGTCATCACTTCATTCGTGATCATGTTGCCAAGGGTGACGTTGTGCTTGCGTACGTGAGAACAGAGGATCAATTAGCGGACATCTTTACCGAACCCTTGGATGAGGCACGGTTTTGCAAATTAAGAAATGAACTAAACATACTAGATAGTTCCAACGCGCGTTGATTGTTTCTCATTTGATGTTTGGGTCTTATTTGAATTCTTTCGATTAGTCTTTGACCCTTGTCACATTTAGGGGGAGTTTGAGCTTATCTCATAATTTCACAACTCTCCTTTATTGTGAAGAAATCAATTTGTTTTGAGTTAAGCACATTTTGTCCTATATTTTCGACCAAAACAAATTCGAGCCTCATAAATCTCATATCCTCTTACCATTTCAAATTTCTTCAAAATTCAAAAACTCTTATCCTCTTAAGAAATGCTTCATTTGAATAAAGCTTTTGTTTAAAATTTCTTACTTCTTTCGAAGGTCTTGAAAATGCTTTAATTAAAAAAAACTATCGTGCTTAAACTCTAAAATGGACCATATGCTTGAATCGACATATCAATTGCCTTATCAAGACATATTTTGGGTCCATACATTTCCTTGATCTCAAGATCAAAATTTGGATTTGAATGATGATGTTGTTTAGATTTTACCTTTTTTATATCTCATCCCTTCAAAACTAAGTCTTTCAAAATTGCTCTGGAAATTGCTCCAAAATTTGAATTTTCTTGGTTCTTTAGCAAAATAGGAGTAAAATCCCTTCAAAAGCATTAAGATTCAAATTCTATATGGGTCAAGCCCGTCCGGCCTCTCGGATAAAGTCCGCGTTGATTGGCTAGGGTTTGCGGATTTTTCAATCTGTCGTTGACCGATCGACCACCACCGGACCCAGATCGATGGTGTTGGCTAGCATGACGGTTTTAGCCTCTCTGTCGGACCGGCCGGAGGTCTTCGACCGGTCCAATGGACTCATCCTGTTTGGCTAAGCACCCCTCTCCATCTCCGGCCCCCTCGTCTTTCTCTTGATTCCCACCATGGGATCCTCGGGGCGATTCGATCTGTGCATGGTGTCTCTCTCAAGCTCCTCTCCTCTTCCCTACGGAAGAGGCCTTGAGACTCAATGAAGTCTGCAATGATGCACATGGGCACTCACTTTATGCCATATAATTCAGAACAACAATCCCTTATACATGGTATGACCAAGCTAGCGACTATCATGAGTATCTTCGAGAGTCCGGAAGTTCCTCACCAAGTTTTGTTCTAGTCTCTTTCCCCTCCTCCCGGGTGGTTCTCCATCCCTCCGCTAGATCAAAATCCAAGAGAGCGCCTTTCCATCTAGCATGGGGGCGGGGGTAAGGGGCAGCGTGAAGATTAGAGAGCTTTTCCCTATGTGTCACTTGTTGACAAAGGGGAGAAGAATAGATTTGGGCTTGTTGAACTTGTTGGCTTGCCGGGTTTGTCAACTATTTTGTGTTGGTTGTGTCTTTTGTTGCATGGATTTAGGGGAGTTTCCTTCTGCACGCTACCTTGTCGAAGCGGTGGATCTTAAAATTGTTATTGTGCTTTTCTGTCATTATGTTTGCGATGTCTTCTTTTTGCCCGCTTGCACTAACCCTTTTGCACCTCAAAATATAAGATATTTTTGAGTTGTCATCAAGTGCCACAAAGGGGGAGAATGTGAGCATCGGAGCCCTAATTCTTTTAGTGGCATTGATGACGATGCTTTTGCTTGGGGGTTCTTGGATGTTTCATGGAATCCTAGCGAGGCCTCGTGAATAATTGAGCCGCTTAAGACAATCTAAGCTACCAAGGGCGAGCAAGAGGTCATAGATAGGGTTAGGGAGTAGTTAGGTTCGATTTTGTCCCGGCTTTTAAGAAGGGTCTAAACGCTTCCCGACGGTTGAGATATCGATCTCAAGTCGCAAGGTTCTTCAAGAGTGAAATAGGAGACACGCAATTGAACGAACAAGAAAAAGGAGAAGGGTTTTTATCCGTTCAGCCTTCTGAGAGATAATAGCCCCACGCCCAGCCTTTCTTTATATCAAAGAGTATTAAAGACGGAACTCAAGATGAACAAGTCTCAAGAATATGGGTGTACAGGAAGTATTAAGAAAACCTCATGCCCTACACCCGTGGCCCCCTTTATAGTGAGCAAACCAACCAACCGAGAGAATATTGGGCCGGCTAACACGGATCGTAATGAACTCGGCATGCCAACACCCACA
>JAYEVB010000500.1:0-18518 GCA_036346415.1 Raddia guianensis | reverse complement strand
CCAGCCCAAGACTTCCTCAGGGCCCTTTCCTAAAATTGCCCATCGGCGGACCTCTCCCCTCCAATCCTTCAAAAAGGAGCCTGGGTTTTCCGGTTGGTTGTTCCCAAGCTCTTTGAAAAACTTGAGGGAATTTTCCTGGACACCAAAGTGCGAAGGATTCTTTTAAATTTGATCACATCCTGAAGGCATTTTTTCCCCAAACGAATCTTCCTCCAATATCGGGTTTGAATATGGTTCCGGTACCCTTCTTATAAAGTGGGATACAAGCAATGTTTGGTTAATCCATTAGGAAAAATTAAAGGTAAAACCCTTTTGAACCCAATTTAAGAAACCCCCAAGAGTAACAAGGGCGGCCCTCCGGAAAGCCGAATCTAAAAAAAACCAAATTAGGGTTATTTATTAAAAGTTAAGAACCAATAAGAATTTTTAAATATACATGGAAGATTTAAACTCCAAAAGTTTAACTCGCTTTAGCCTTTCCCATACCAATTTGGTACCCGCCTTACCTTCTCCCAGGACCAGACCAGAGACAATACAGCAATCATTAGGCCCTTGGAGCACCAAACCCCTCAATTAACTGGGTTTAGAAAGGAAAAGCAATTTTTCAAAAAATTTTAATAGTTTTCCTAACTCCAAGAGGATTAAAATGGGACCAAATTAATGAATTACCGTGATGGTTTCATAACCCAAAGCTTTCCGAAATCCCCAAAATCCCGATCCCAAACCCCCGAATCAACTTTTAACAATACCGTGGTTTTGTTATTAGTAAAGGTACCAACAAATTCCTTATAAAGTCAAGGATTAAAAAGGAAAATTTAAATTTCATAAACCACCTAGCAATTAAAGGAATTTGGTAAAAACATTTTGAACAATAAAGGGAAAATTCCCAAGGTAAAAGGATTGGTTTAGCCCTTCCCAAAATTTAAAGCCTGAAATTAAAAACAAAAAAAGGGTTATTTTAAACAGGGAACAACCAAGTGCAACCTTCCTTCCTTATAACCTTTGGCGGTATCTTTTTAAACTCGCAGGAGCACAACCCAAAGCCGGTTACTTTTGCAATCTTAAGCCCAGAACCCAACCAAGAACAATACAAAATTATATTCCTAAAGAATAATTAGCTCGGGCCCCTTTGAGAACCCAAACAAATCTTTTTAAAAAAATGGAAAGTAAAAATTAAGCAGAACACTGGCACCAAAGCACACAGGCGGTTGGTTGGCGGTAGCACGCCAAGTCCTTGGCCGGGCTCCTAAACCAGACCAACCACCCACTAGCCCTTTAGCACAGCAGGGTTTAGTTGAAGGAAGACCAGCACTGGTATAAGGCACAGTTTAGTGGGAAACCTAATCCTCAACCCGAGCACGAACTTGCACAAGGTAGCAGGAAACAAAAAGCTGGCAAAAGGGCTAATTCACGAGGTCCTGAGCCTTAATTAATTTTTTCCCATCTTTAACCTGGACAACTAAAGGGTGGTTTTCAAATTGGGAAACAAGGGGAATATTCCCTTTAAATACTCGGGCTTGGGTTTTCCCGCTAGGGCGGGGGGAGAAAGGGGTTACGAAAGGGTCTTAAGGGCCAATTTCACCAGGAACCAAACCTTAAAATAAAAATTCTAAATTTTTAAAATAGGTTTGGAATCTCCAATTTTGGATTTTTGCAATAAACAAATTCTTGGGTTTACAAAATCGAAAAGGTAAAAGTTAAACCAAGGGGGGCCAAACGGCCGCATCGGGTGCCGTGCTGGGCCGGCTCATTTGGACCGGCGTGGGGGCGAAAGGAGGGCAATTCTGGCTTTAGGGGGGATTTTCAAATTTAACAAAGGCTTGGGTTTGGCTTACCAAAAATTGGGTTTGATTTTATCTTGGGGAAAACCCAAGGCCGCAAAAGGGGAATGCATCCTCGAACTCCCAGGTTAAATCTCAACCGAACCAAATTGGTACCAATCTTCCCTTTCAAGTCTCCAATGGTTGACACTTTGGTTTGCAAAACGGGGATATACCTAAACTCCCGGGTATTTTCCCCAAAATTTGTCGGTTCTCTTTTGGTCAGGGATCTTAGGTCCTTAATCTGCTCCCGGCACCAGGCACCTTAAAGGGTAGAACTTGGAATTTGGGCTCCAATCTCCAATAGGTTAGAACTCTCCTTTTTTTTGAAACCAATTTATTCTTGGAAGCATTTCCCAAAATGTCCCCAAGTTTCTTGGGCAAACCTTTTAAATCATTGGTTAACCTCTGCCCTCGCCTTTTGAAACCAGCTAGCCTTGGGCTTGGTCATGTTATCCTTTCTTGGCATTTTGGTTTTTGGGTTTTTCAAAATTTTCAAAAGGTCTTCTGGGTTTTTTAAATTAGTTTAATTATTTCCGTTTTTAAAACTTCCTTTAAATTTCTTTTGGGTTTTAAATTAAAGGAACTCGCAAATGGAGGATTCCCAAACCTTTTACAAATCTCCCAATTCAGAAATTTGTTCGCCTTCGGCTACGCAAATTCCTCTTTTAAACTAAATTCTCCCAAATGAGATTGTTTGTCCATTTGATGGATTTGGTTCCCAACGGCAAACCTCCAAGGAATCACGAGCAACTTTGGAATTTGGATTGAAATTTAGTTGTTAATTTGGCTTCAAAGGAATTAATGGAATTTTCAATTTTCAAAAGGTTCATTTTGGTTAAACCTTTTTTTTTACGGCAAATAAACCAATTCCTTTTATTTTTTTGGCAACCTCAAAGGGTTAACAAATCATGCTGTCCGATTTAATTCTAGCAAATTTGGCGACAAAAACACCACATCCTTTTAATTAAAAATTACTTTTATCAAATAATTTTTACTTTCCCTGTTGATTAAGGAATAAAATAATAATGTCCTTTAAAATAACCTCGAAATTCCTATGCACAAAATTATGACCCAATCCCCCTTTCCACAAATCCTTATCCGAAAAATCCCCAAAATTAGATCCCACCAAATCCTTTCCTTCTTTATCCTTTGGATATGGTCACCCACAATAGAGCCTTATAAATGGGCAGGATATAACAAAATTTGGGTTTTTTGGATAAACCCTAAACTATCAAATTTATTAAAGGTGGAACCAATTTTAACCCTTGGTAATTGATTACCCAAAATAACCTACTGGCCCAACCCCTCAAACAAGACTTGGTGTAATAAACTAACATCCGGTTAATTATTTACAGAATTACCATTAGGAATTCCTCCTCCTTAAATAGCGCATCATGATATTTAAATCTGGAGTAGCAATTTAACCCATGAGTGGTACTTTGCAACAACTCTTCCTTCGCCAATAACAAACAACCGATTCTTACCCGGTTAACAATACCCCTCTAGGAATTCCCGGGCCCCGGGGCCAGGAAGCCCTTCTTTTCAAATAAAGTGTGGTTATGTCTTCCCTAACTTAACCCTTTTAACAAGTGGGACGGTTAAAACTTAAAATTCCCTTTGTGGGCGATAACCACCCCAAAAATCCTTAGACCGGTAACCCTAACCTTCCAATTCCAAAAACCCCAACGACCTTTAGGCAACACCGGCCACTATTTAGTTAAAGGAAAAATCGACCTCCAACCCAAAAGTCACAAGAATAATTAAAGATGCCTAAATCAACACCCCCAAGGCCGGCAACTTCCCAATGGAAAAAAAATACGAAACAAACCAGAAATTCCGGAATCCATGGGAAATTATTTCTACCCTTCCCATAAATTTTAGCATTAGATAAAACAATACGGGTATTTTAATTTGGGAAGTGAAAATTCTTGTTTTGACTCCTTGGTTTAACGGCCCTTAAATCTTTTGGAAACCGGCCCAGATCACATATCATTGAAACGGAAACAATCAAAACTATAGCTTAATAAAATAAAAAATTTAGGTTTTAAATTTTCCGAAAACCAAGGATTCCCATGGGAAACAATTTGGAAGTTTTTAAACTAATACCAAAAACCCGGATTCCAACCAAGGCGAAAAGGCTCGGCACGGAACAAACAGGCTGAACACCTCCGCTGGCGACCGGCAACCTGGAAAACGAACACCGAGCCCCAATGGCGGGCCGTTCCACCCGCACCGGGGGCAACCTGAGTTCCAGCAGCATACCTGTACCTACAAAGGAAAGGGGGTTACGGTTTCGGCAATCCTCTTCCCCGACCCCATTCCCCCGAAACCGGCGCGAAATTGGGAGCTTTTCTCTGTTTCGGCCAAATTGGGGAATCCAATTCCATCTTAACCCCACGGGTTTCAAAGGCGCCATCTAACTTATTTTCAAAACAAATCTGTAAAAAGGTTTGGGGGAATTTGGGCAGGGGGATTGAGGTTTGTGAAGGGGGTTGGGAGGCGTCTTGGGGTTTATAATTTCTTGGACGCTGTTGGCCTTCTAAGGGGTTGGTTGGAAAGAATTCAATTCGGGTAGAATTGGAGGACGGGCTTTTTGAAAAGGTTTCCTTCCTTGGTTGGGCGGAAATTTGGAAGGGTAATCGGATTAACTTAAAAGGTCCCCAAATTTGGAGCTTGGATTCCTTGGTTTCCCCTTTTTGGGAATTTGGCGAAGCGGCAAAATTCCTTTTAGAGTATTGGTTTGGAAATGAATTTGGAGGGTCTTGGTGATTGGTTCAAAATTGGAATTTGGAATTTTCAAAGGGTTGGGTTTTGGCTTAAATTAATTTTTTTTAACGAGGTTTCTTAACTTCCCTTTAATTTTTTTGGGTCAAAATCAAATGACATACGGCAAATGAACACAAACCTCCCCCGGGAACCTCCCCGATTCGGGTTTCGGTGCAACAAACTGGTTGCAAATCCCTTTTCTCAATTGCCTTGACAATGGTTCCATTGTTTCAAACTTGATCCCCAACTCGTTCCCTTGGATCATCCAAACTTGAGGTTCTTTAAAACCAAAATTTCTTCAAATCCATGTTCACATTTCCCTTTGGCAACCTCACAATTAGGATCCTAAACATGGACCTTTGCCTCCCAAATCTCCAATTAGCATAAGCAATTCTCCTCCTTCCGTTATTGGAACGACCAATTATTGGGCCCAACCCGAAACCCGGGGCGAAGGCCTTCTGAAACCTTAATAAACTGCTCAACCTCAGTGGCATTCTTCTTGCTTGGCATAATCATGCCCGTTGGCGATCTTCATCCTTGTGGACATTTGGCGTCCGGCCTCCTTCCTTCCGGGAATCCTCGCCCGGATCTACAAACAATTGGGTCGCCTTTTCCATAAGGTTAAAGGCCCTTTATTGGTGAAACATGATTGTGGGTTTCGCTTGACAATCCATTTCCCAATTTGAATGGGAGTTTGCCTCCATAACCCTCCAATTTACCGGCCTTCGTCCTTCCTTGAACCCTAATGGCACTCTGGGGCAGAAAGAAAGAAGAGAAAACTTAATCCCAAACCCTTTGGGTAAGTTTTCGTTTACCACTCCAATTAAAACCAAAAACAACAATCCTTTGCTAAGACCTCTCCAAATTTAAACAACTAACATTTTCTTCACAAAAAAAATTAGCATTGTCAATTAAGATCCCCTTATTAACAAACCTTTCTTTTGAAGACTAAATCTACCACTTTTCCCAATTATTGAAAATTTTAAACAAAAACTTTCCATCCAGGTCTCCTTTGCTCTGCAAATATCAACAAAGAAAAACCGGCCACACCCTTTATTAAACCACAATTTCTTCTTTAAATCCAATACATCTTATCCCGTGAAAAAAATTGAATATGGCTTCTTCCAAACAACTTTAAAACTTTAAGGGCACTAGTCCTTTTACAAACCAAACAATCCTTTCTTTCCGGCCAAAATTAGGACCCTTAAGAACCCCTATAAGTCGGTCCCCTTTCAACTCTTAGCCTTCTTGTCCCTCGGAATCTTCCAATCTTAGGAATGACTTTCCCTTCCTTCAACTCCTCAAAACCTCATTCTCTAATTTGCCTTCTTGGCCTTTGGACTTGAGCTGCCATTAACTTTCCTTTTTAATTCCCTCTTCTAGCTCCCATCTCTTCCCTTTTGGAATCTGGTTTGGGTTTCTTGGTTCTTTTTTCCTTTTATCTTGTCGTCCTTTGGAATTCCCCAATACCTTTAAAGCATCCTTCAGGGCATCTCCAATTCAGATGCATTTCAATCTCCTAGTTTTCTAAGATTTCAACCTTCTTTCCTCAAATTCCCATTCCCAACGAGCATCATATACCCTCAAAGCCTTCAAAATAGGGGCCCTAGGGCGAGGTTGGCTTCTTCTTCCAAAATTTGAGCGTAGGCCGTTTTGCTTGCTTAACACCCTTTAAAAGCGGTGGTCTTTTTAAATTTGATGAAGCAATTATTCCCTTCTTTCCGAAAACTCGCCTTTAACCGTTTCCCTTATTCCAAACTCCTCCTTAACCCGGATCCCGGACACTCCTCCCCGGATCTTGTCATGCTAAAACCCGGAAGTAACTGTTTTGGAACCCATGTCCCTCAACCCCAACAAGGTCTTAAAGCGGCGCTCTCCTATTTAGAATAATAGAATTTAAAAGGAAAAGGCGAATTTTTAAAATTAAAAATTAATTTGATTTAAAATTAAAATTAAGTTTTCAAACACCCAAGAATCTTTCCTATCGGGGGTGAACCCTTTGAAAACCTTAATCTAACCCATGATCCGGTTCAAATCAATCTTAGAAAACCCTTGGCCCTTGATGACAACAAATCATCCAACAAGGGAAATATTATTAAATGGCAATTGTTGAAACCCAACCATTCCCGTTTCTAATTTCCTTTAAAACAAGGATCCCCAAAGAAAATTTGCAATAAAACCCTTGGCTTTCAATCTTAACTGCGTCTTCCTCCCAAACCCCAGGAACCCTCCATGCGGACCGAAATTGGTCTCGAAACAAATAATATGTTGATTCCGAATTCCAGCAAATCCTTAAAAAAATCCAGAATAAACAAGAGTTTTCAATGCGGGCCCTTTCCATCAAGATATTTGGTTGAAAAACTTGGAACAATTTTTAAATAAAACTCCCCAATTAACCCAAAACACTTGGAACCCCTTTGGAAACGACAAACCAAATTATAAAACAAACCTCAAGTCCATTAATTTAACATCCCAATTCGCATTCATTTCCCCTTAAAGGAAGGCGCCTAAAGGGTTTTAACTCCCCATTTAACAACAACCTTCTCCAAAAGGAATTTGCTCAAATCCCAAGGAGGGAAAGTTTCCAAAAAGGCGAAAATCCCTCTTTAACATACCTTCAAGGTACTTGTTCCGCCCCTTCCTTGGCCGAATGACCCGATTTTTAAAGGTAAAGGGGCCCTTCCTTCTCTGGAGGGCCTCCCATTGACCGAAGTACATAAGGGCCTTGTATGGTTTGAAAGTAACGAAATCTTAGGGGATTCCACACCCGATTCCCACAAACGCTGAAATTATCCGGGAGTAAAGGTTGAAAGGTTAAAGGCTCGCTCTCGGTTCTCAAGACGGATTAATAAGTAAACCTTAAATCCTCAACCCAGAGGAACTTCCTCTTCACAAGGTAGCCTTGGGCAATTAAAGCCTTTGGGAACCGAAGGTCTGGAAGGGTATTGACACCTTCCCATTCAAGCCTTGTGAACCTACTTAGTTTGAAACTAAAACGGTGCATATCGCCTTGGTAAACTTGCGTTCTTGATCTTCATTAAACGCAACCCCGAACTCGGGTCTTCTTTGGATTCATTGGAACATGGGCAAATCCCAACAAACAACCCATTAAATTTAAAATTTTTGGTTTGGAAAATAATCCTGGGAATACAATTTATTGGGCTCCTTAAACAATCTTAAATAACAAAATTAGAAAAGTGAATTTCAACTTAGAACAACCAGGACCACGGCCGGAAATTTCGGGGAGCCCATGAACTCTGCTTGGGCCGGCAACCTGGCGGAAGGCGGGCGGGAAGCGCGACATTGCGGCGTGGGACCCTGGCATTGGCGACCACGGGTTGTTTCTGGTGGCCGGAACTCTCTTATGTTGGGGTGGCGAACTCACGGAGACCGACCTTCCCATTCCTGCCAAGCTTCATTCCAACCTCGGGCAGCTCTTGGGCCAAAAAAAAGATAAAGGTACCCACCCTTAGAATAATGTTTTATAACCTTTTTTCATTCAAAGAAAATAAAAACCACCCCTAGGGCAGTAAAATCCCTGGGTGGTTTATTTACAAGGTTTAATTTCCTTATATTTCGTAAACCCTCCAAGGAAGTAAATTTAATTTGGGAAAATTCTCTTTTAAATTAAACTTTTTTTTTGTGTATTTTCAAAAAGAAAAACCTTGGATCTAAGGTTTTAATTTCCTTCCCCAATTTTTTTTTTTCTTCCTCAATCCTGGTACATCGTTTCCTGTTTTTTTAAAGGGCGGGCCTTGGCTTTTTGGTCATTTGGTTGGCTAAATTAAAGGCAAAATAAAAATTTTCAAATTTTAAAACTTTAATTTTTTAAACCTTATTTAAATTAAAAGCAAATTTGTATATACTTCCCCAAAATTTAATTTTGTTTTAAAATCAATTACATTTAATGAAGGTGGCCCTTCCTCATAAGAATCTTCGCCTTAAAACGTCCCTTCTTTCGATGTTTTTTCTTTTAACTTCTCTTCAACAAATTGGGTCCGCTCTCCTTTAATTTGGGATGGATTGAAAACTTTCAAAGAAGAAAACAAGGATAGGAGAAATTTGGAAATTTGGTAGGGAAATTTGGAGGGTTCCTTAGTGTAAAGAATTACTGGATTTTGAAATTTCAAAAAGGGGGGTTTAAAACCTTTTAATTTAAATTAAATTTAAGTTAGAGGTTTGTACCCTTCCTTTTTTTTTACCAACTTTTAGGAACCACTCCCCATCATCATTGCTAGCAAGCAATTGCAATTTGTGAACACAATTGTTAAAAACTAAAGAATAATAATTAAGAAAATTAATTTTACAAAATAATTTTACACCTTTTTATTAAGGTTTGATTAAAATGCATAATAATTCCATATTAAATTCAAATTCAAATTGAGGAAAAGATGATGCTCCAACCAAACCCTTGGCGCCATTAATCCTAAAAGTCGAACAAGATCCTCGATCCTAGTAACGGACCTAATCCTTCTCCGAATACAAATTTATCCGTGGTTTTTGTATAGTGAGTACCCTCCCAAAGAAAATTATAAAGGATTAAAATAAAAGTAGGTTGCTATAACAAACACCTACAATATTAATATAATTAAAATTTTTAAAACAATTTTTAGACCAAATTAATTGACTGGACCCCAAAGAAACAAGACTTGGCCCAAACCCTCAAAAACAAACCCTCGGGTTAAATTAAAACCCATGAGAATTTAAACCATGGCACCTTCCCTTCCCTCTCCCTAACCTGGAACTTCATGTAGAACTTCCCAATGAGCAACTTTCCTAAGCTGTCTTTTGCATCTTACTTCCAAGAACAAAAACAATTCAAGCCCTTTTAGTTCCCTCTAGAACTTCCCCTTTCCCGGGCCCCTCTTTTCCAGGAAAGGATTTTTAAAGTAAATTTTAAGGGCCTAACACTGGGGACTGCAATGTTGGCCCAATGTTGCTGCATTATGGTTTGGGGTAAGGTTTGGCGAAAGCCTAACCAAGGTCCTTCCCCAAACACTCCAACAATCCACACCACAAACCACCCATACCACGCAAACGGGTAGTTTTAGTTAAAGGTTAAATAACTCCAATCTCCAATCAAAATAAAAATAATTAAATTAAACCTAAACCAACCCAACCACAGCACTAGCAACAGGAAAGGTAGGAAAAAATAAAAGGCAACAACAAAATTTAAACAGGGTCAATGCGATTGTGAATATTAGGTTTCTACCCTTCCCATCATTTTATGCATGAGAAAATAAAAACAATAAGCGGGTGAGTTTTGTAATTTGGGAGAGCAAGATGCAACTATCTTGCCTTGGTAGTACTCGGTCTTGCGGGCCTCCTTGAGCAGCTCGCTCTCGTCGTTGAACACGAGACTCTGGCGTATATGCATATGTGTAAGAAACAGCAAAACAATCAACAGAACATATAGCTCAATAAAATATATAAAATTATAGGGATTTATGGAAAATAATGGCTCTGGAATCACCTAATTTGGAGTTCGGATGCTCCGGAACAATTCCGGAAGTTTGTGAAAATCGAAAAATGAAAAAAATAAACCGAAAAAACCGGACCAAACCAAACCGGAACCAGCCGGCCGGCGCAGCGACAAAGGGCTGACGCGGCTCCGGCTGGCGCAGCGGCGGCAGCAGGCGAGGGGAGCCGGAGCGACCGGCCCGGCGGGGTTGAAGCGGCGGCGGCAGCGGCAGCGGCGGCTGCCTGGCCGGGCCGGCCAGCCGCCGCAGCGGCCCGGGGAATCGGCAGGTGGCGCAACGGTTTGCTGGCGGGAATCCGGTCTGGCGGCCAGACGAAGGCGGCGCGGCGATGTCGGCCACGGAGCACGGCGGCGCCGAAACCGGCGAGCTTTTTCTCCCTCGTTTCTTGGCCAAACTGGGTGATCCATATATCCATCTTGACCGTCTCGTGAGATCTTCAACATGGCGCCATCTAATCTTGAGTTTGGTCGAGGCCAGAGAGGGATCTGTAGAAAAGTGTTTCGGTGGGGAGGATTTTGGCGGCTAGGGTTTGGGACTTGAGGGATTTCGTGATGGGGGGTTGGGGCAGGCGTCTTGGGTGGTTTATATAGTGTCTTGGACGACCTAAGCTGGGCCTTGGGCTAAAAGGGGTTGGATTAGGACTCGAATTCTAATCGGGTAGAATTAGATAGGCTTGGCTTGTTTAACAAGAAAACAGAGTTTCCCTTACTGGATTGGGCTGAAATTTGGAGGGTAATTCGGATTAGGCTACAAAAGGTCCTCTCAAATTTGAGCATGAGACTCCCTCGTTTGCTCCTTATTTGATGGATTTGGAGCTCCGACAAGGCGGCAAAACTCCAAGGAATCACGAGCTAGCTTTGGAATTTGGATATGAAATTTGGAGGGTTGCTTGATGATGGCTTCAAAGAATTACTGGAATTTTTCAGAATTTTTCAAAAGGTGTTCTAGGGTTTTGGCTTAAACCTTAATTTAAATTAATTATAACGAGGTTTGTATATAACAATTCCCTTTTAATTTATTTTTGGGTTTTCGAAAATACAAGTGACATACGACAAAATAGAGGATGTCACAATTCAACCGGTCTGGACGAATTAAAGGCCTTCAACCATTGGATTGGAAAACTTGCATTTTTAAAAGTTCGCCTTCTCCCGAATTTGGACCTTTGCATTTTTAAATTGGGAATCAGTTCTTTTATAAAATTTGAAGCTCTTTAAATAACAGTTATCTTGCTCCATCTTTGGTGGAGTTCCTCTGAATTGGGCTTTGACCTGAAACAGGAACATTTACGGCAAAGGTTAAGCAAACCTAACCCATAAGCAATTTCCAACCCCCTTGGTTATGGAAGGGGCAAAATTGGAACAATCCGAAAAGGAATGCACCTTATGGGGAAACCTTTTAAATTTAAACAAAACCTCCAACCAACCAAATTTGCTTTTGGGTAAATTTAACCCGGGGTTTCACTTTTTATCACCCGATTGCGGTTTTTAGATCAAGGGAATTCCTTTCTCCACCAATTCCAAACAATGGAAGGACCTTTCCATCCAAGGACTTCCGGATGATTGGGTGTTAATTTATGGATTTGGAAACCCTGAAATTCTTTCCCAACCCTTGGAATCCTGAGCTGGCTTAATCCTTTAAAATTTGACCCCTGGCATATGTCTTAGCCTTGGCCCGAAGGCCAGTCGGCCAAAGAATGAATTACCCAAAACTTTGGGCGGCAGTGCCCCCGGCCGAACCTTTGGGAACAATGGAACCCAATCCTCTTTGCTCCCTGAATTTAGTTGGGCCTTTTTACGGGGAAAAGGGCCCGAATGGCAGGAGACCCATCGGTCCAAACCCTTGGTTCTTGGCCCCCCGACATCCATGCTTTCATGGAACTTAATGAAGAAAGCAGATCTACGGTGGCTTTCCCCAAAACACAAAGGACCTAAGCCAAATCCTCTAACCACCAATTCCTTCAGGTCCATACACTTGGTTTACCCGGGAATATGATCGTTCATCCTTTTTTCCACTCCGTCTTTTTAAGGCTTGCTTATCCATAACCAATAAATTCTTTTACGATCCCTTGCAAAAATCCCAAATTACCGCCCATTGTGAATAATTTTTCCTTTGCTTGTTAATTGCCCTTAAAAATAACATTAACTATAATTGCAAAATCTAGAAAATACCAAAAATTCCCTTTGAATAATTTATAATATTGTTTTCCTTGAAGATAGATAACATTCCTATTATGGATATAATCTTGGTTAAATTTGGTACTCTCATTCAAGTTTGACAATATTGTAGGTTCATACTTAATTGTTGGAATTGAATATTGACCTTTAGTTTTGGATAGTTAAAAGTAAGGCCTATTACATGCCCTATAACTTCCAATTTTTTAAAAGCAAAAATTATTTGGCTTTTAGAACTTATCAACAACCCCTTTCTAAATAAACAAACCTTCCCAACTTTGGTTAATTTTCAAAGTAATTCCGGAAAACCTTAAAGTGGGATTTCTTCCAACCCTTTGGAATTTGGCCTTTGTATCTGAACTTAAATTCCCTTTTTACAAGCTATTTGCAGAAATTCCTTAAAAAACCTTCTTTTGTGACCAATAATAACATTTATTCAAAAAGACTTTAAAAATTTAAATTCATTCCCAAAATTAAAATTGAGGCAATCAAACAAAGAAAGACCAATCTCCTTCTAACAAAAAAACCTTTAAAATTTGGGTGGGAATGTTCAACTTTAAAAGTCTTAAATCTCCACCTTCCCATCGAAAATTAGAATTCATCAATTGACTGGTTTTTCCAATTATTTATTAGGCCTTTTCTAACCCACGTTAAAATTCCAATTATGGGAAAACACCAAATTTCAAAATTTCCAAACCCTTAGGACCTTTTTGATCTAAACCCAATTTATCGTAACATTTCAATTGGTTTTAGGAAAAACCGGTTTTACTAACAATTATTCCAAAAGGTTCCTTAATTTTGGTGAGTTTTGGGCTTGGAAAACAACAACCGGGGCTCCGGGGCCCCCGAACCCAACCAGGTCCCGGGAAACCTTGTCCCGATGCCCGGCTTTCCCAATCTTAACTGAGCCTCAGCCTCCTACTGGTTTATCAGCTGGACGATTTGGTGGGCCGCAAACAAACAAGGGTTTACCTAATTGACCCTCGGAGATTCCGGCAAATCCTACCTAACTCATTCCATGTGTTTTATGGGGGTTTCTTGAATGAACTCTTGTTCCTTCCCAACAAGCTTAAAAACAATTCCCCAAATCCTTGGTACGGACAAACCAAGGGGAAAAAACCTCATTCCCCCAACCCCCATCTTCGCCATATTGGCCCCGGGAGAACACAAAGGGCCTAAAGGGCCCCTCCCCCACACCAACTCCGCCAAATCGGCCCCTTTCCCGCCACGGTGGGTGCAAGCGCGGAAGGTGGGCTTAACATCCTTCTTGTCTTTTCCCCGTTTCCTTGGCTTGGCCTCCGAAGCCCTTGAATCGGGGCCCGCCCCTTGGGCCTGCGGGGGGGCCTCCAGGGCCGCCCGGTCTTTAGGTTTGGGGCCTGGGGGGGCAAACTCCAAGTCGGTTTTGGGGCATACGCCCTGGCTGTTGGGGCCGCAAAATTAGGCTTGAGAGGGGTTGCCCCATTGGCGGGGCCCGCCCGATTCTTGGAGGCTTGCCCTTGGATGTCAGGGCCTTGAATTGTGGGCCTGGCCCGGCAGAGGGCTTCCCCTTTATCGTCGTCCTGCCTGGGCCCCTGAACGGCCCGGGCTCGCAATGCTGGGGCGTGCCCCGGTTGGGGCCCTTGGGAATCCTGGCCTTCCCTTTGTGGGTCACCTGCGGTGCCGAACAACCGGGGTAAATCCATTTTGGGCAATGCCTTATTGGCCCTCGCCCGGCCCTTCTCCCGGTTTTTGGATGGGTTCTGGCCAACCCCCTCCCGCACTTTGGGGGTGCGAATTTCCCCCGGGCACTAACTCACCTTGGGGTGCTTCCCCCTTTCCCGTGCTTTTAGCCTTCCTAATTCTTTATAACCCATGTTTAGGGTTCCAGGCCAAAATGTGGCGAGTCTGAACTCCACCTTCTTGGCTGGGAGGCAATCGTGGGGGCCGGCTTGCGGCGGTTACCGGTTCTCTGGGACTTCCCGGGAACGTGCCCTTTTACCACCGAGGGCCTGATGGCGCCCCTTATGAGGGAGGAATAAACTCGGCCTGCCCGCCTAAACTTCCGCCTTCCCGCGCCAATTACTTCCCAATCTGGCGCTCTTTGGGAAAGGAAAAAGCTCCGGTCCTTCCTTGAAATTTTAACCTTTTCCCATTAAAGGTCCTTAAAAACTCGCCGGCTGGTCCTTTCACCTCCGCCGTTACAAAAACCACAAATTATTGTTAACCTGTTCTTTTTTTCCCCAAAGGGTAAAATTTATTAGGAAGACCTTCTTTTAAAATTTTTTTTTAAATTCCGAATTTTCTTGGCCACTTTACGATCAAGTTTCCCCCTTCCATCTTTTCCATCTTACCTCGATTGCATTCCTTCCTTGGTTTTTATTTTGGGCGGGCTTGCGCATTTCCTTGGACTCCTTTCGTTCAAAATTAAAGGCAAACAATCACCAAACAAACTGAAAAATAGCACATTCCTGTTTGAAAGATTCAATAAAGCCAAAATTTGTCTTAACCCCCAAAAAATTTTTTTGTTTTCTCCCTTCAAATTTTAATCTTTTGGGTGGGGCCTTCATCTTCATGAAGACTTGTTTCCCCTTCGCGCCTTCCCTTCGATGGGGGGCAATATAACCCCAAAAATTGGGTCCCTGAAAATTTGTTTATTGTCTTTCTGACGGTTGCGCGACGCGTGGGGCCCGCCTTTCCTAGCCTTCCAGGACTCTTCATACCGGTGTTTATTCAAGCGGTGGCCCAGTCCACCATGATCTGGACGTCGTGGTGACACTCCGTTTCTTGTGCGGTGGGAGGCGAATCGTGGGGGCCCGCCTCCTGCGGCGTCGCGCTGATTCTCCCTGCGCGATCTTCCTTAGGGAACCGTGCCGCTTTTCACGAAAAAACCGAAGCGGGGGCCATGATGGCGCCGCCTGCGAGTGAGGCGGAATCAAACCGTCGCCTTCGCGTCCCTTGCCTATAAATCGCCGCCCCTTGGCGCGCGGCGAATCCTACGGCGCCGAAGTGCTGGTGCCTCCTGCTTTCCTTTGTCACGCCACCAAGCTTCTTCGCTCCTTAGCTTCGCCACCACCTTCCGCCAACTTCAATGGCCCCCAAGCATAGGAAGGGTCGCCTTGAGGGACTATGCTCGCCAGGCGCAGTGGTCCGACTTTGCTGCCTCGCGCCGCAGCGAGGATATGGTGGCAGACTGTCAGTGTTCGTGCCACGACCTCACGCGTTCTATTTGGGACCATTCGCCAAGCCCAGACGAGATCATCACCTTCACTGGCGGTCTTGGTGGGTCTTGTTCGCCATAATCCGAATTCTTCTTGGGGTGCTCACCTTCTACAAGATCAAGCGGCGCATCTTCCCCCAACTCCATCGTGATCTGGCCATCTTCACCCCCTCTGCGAAATGTTCGTGGGGCGATGCCAAGCCTCCTGCTGGCGCGGCTCTTCACCTGCACTTTCGAGCTCGCGCCCAGCGCGTTGGAAGACTTGCTACTTCACGCTTCGCGATACGCCCTTCATCGATCCGGCCAAATCAAGCTGGAAGGATTAGGCGCGACAATGAGCTGTCTGTGAGAGGATTCGAGTGCGGCGATCTTGTCTTCCACGAGGCCTGCGAGAATCCCTTGCCGGTGAGGGTCCCTTCCGGCGACTTCAGCGAAATGGGCCGCGATCTTTGGCGCGCATTCTGAGCTCTCCCACACGAACTCACGGAACCCATGTGGCGGCGGACTTTCTGGCGCCGCCTGCGCGCTTCGCATGGCGCACCCGCTGGCAATATTACGGCGGCAGCGATGGAATCGCGTCGCCCACTGGAAATGGCGTCGTTTCATTCTTTTGGGTCTTCTCGACTTCGTGGAACATCCTTCCTCTTTTTGGTTGCTTGCTAACTTGCGGCTTCTTCTTTTGCCCGGCGCGAGAGCGTCTTGGATGGCGTGCTCGGCGATGGCTGGTTGGACTATTGTCCGTGCGGTAGGCGACATTCTCGCGGCAAGCATCCTCCCCTCTGCGGCCCAGCCTCCGGGGCGCAACATGTTCTTGGCGTCTTGCCTCCCATGGAGGTTTCAGGTCCCGGTCCAAGTGGCGGGGACCCTTGCAAATCCGCGACCCTCTGCAGCGGTCACGAAGCTCCTGCGGACCCTCCTCTGCCGTGGCGGCCGACTCGCCGCGCTCTCGGGAGCGCCGCCTCGTCCTCTCCCAGGCGATGGCAGCGAGGAGGGAAGGCGAGCCAAAGACTCCGCCCTTCAAGTCTGAGCCGCTTCCTTGGTTGCTGCTTGGCATGCCGCTCCGCCACGGGCGAGCGGCGATTCTTCGAACAGGCGCCTCTGTCTTGGCTTCTTCAGCGCGGCACCTCTGTCGGCTTTGCCTCGCTCGGCCGCCCCTGCAGCCGGCACTTCTCGTCAGCGGCTCCTCTTGCGCCGGCACCTCCGTGCAGTACGCTTGCTTAACGGTGCGGTTGTGGCGGCTCCTGCCTGCCTCGCTCTCGGCGGAGGAGGCGGTGGCGCTGCGCCGTGACCGAGCGCGGCGCTGCCCCTCTTCGCCGCTTTTTGGGCGCCGCTTGGTAACTTTCACGCACTCACGTACATTTCGTGTTAGGGTTAGCATGCTAGACATTTTTCGCATACCTGAACCCTTCGGTTTTCTTTGCGTGATAGGCGGGCGTTGGGGCCTCAAGCTCCATTCGCGTGATCCGCCGACCCTAATTGCCGCGGCCCTTGACGAGCGGCTCCTCGGGCGTGGGGAAGCGGCGGCGGCCGGTGGAGGACCTTCCGACCCTGCCACGGCCGGCAAGCGCCATCTCCGCCATCGCCCGGCGTTGGCGCTCCTTGAGTGCTTGCGCCCTCGCCCACATCTGGATGGCGCGGGAAGGTGCCACAAGCCGGCGGCGAAGTATCTCCATGTCTGCGGGCCCTCGAGCAGGAGACCATGGCGAGAGGCAGCGACCCAGCGAGCCTGCGGCAGCCGAGCCCGCCGCCTCGGCCACCAAGGACGTCGAAGACCTTCACGCGGCGCACTCTGAGCGCTTCGGGGTCCTCGCCGACATGCTGCGAACCGCCTACCGCGACTTCCGGGATGACTTGTACCCTTAGGGGTTACCTGTCGCCCGCTAGAGGAGGCGGCGCGATATGATGGCCTGATGGGTCGCGCGCGAAGCCCTCTGCGACCTGCGGTGGTGATCGGTGTGAGCGATCGAAGATAGCCGCCCTGGCGCGCCGAAGCCAGCGGTTCGTCTTGAGCAAGCGCCTTGCCTGAAACGCCCGCGTTACGACCTCGGCGCCGCCACGGGAACCCAGCGTCAACTGAACCCCATCGAGCAATCTCGGGTCGAGGTTGCCGCCGACCAGCAATATCCATGATGGGCGGCGCTGCTCCGCGAGGCGATGATGGCGAGGTAGTTGAACTCCCTTGCTTGTCTCGTCTTGTATATAAAACCTGTCAATGCAAACTTTTGCTTTTACATTATGAGTCTCGATTAAACTTTTAGCGCAAATTCTTACTTGCGAAAAAAGCAGGCACCAGCAGCAAAAGCTTTAGGCAGGCGCTCTATTGAAAGTGGCGCTTTTTCCTTAGAGCATCTGGTTACTTCAACCCTTATGGCCTCTCGGCAAACCGACCTTGATCATTGCGTGGCGAGCTTAGTTTCTAGAAGTGGTCTAGTCATTGGTGCCGTCGTTGGCTAGCGTTGCCTGACCCGGCGGAACACACGGGCTAGAACCGCCTTACATCGCCTCGCCTCGCCCGGCCGCAAGTTCAAGCGTTAGCCCTTGCAACTAAGGGCCATCGACCTAAGTACTTTTGCTACCGACTTTCAGCGAATGCTTTCTACGGACTTTACGAGGCTAAACAATGGCGCCAAAAGTTTTAGGCAGAATGTTACGTTGAAAGTTAGGGCTCTTTCCTTGGGCATCTGGTTACTTCAACCCTTATAGCCTCTCGGCAAACCGACCTTGATCATTGCGTGGCGAGAGCTTAGCTTGGAAGTGGTCTGGTCGCTGGTGCCGTCGTTGGCGCGTTGCCTGAACCCGGCAGACACACCGGGCTGAAACCGCCTTAGTCCACCTCGCCTCGTCCGGCCGCAAGTTCAGCGTTAAGCCCTTGCAACTAAGGGCCATCGACCTATAAGTACTTTTCACTACCGACTTTCCACAGAATGCTTTCTATGAGACTTTTAGGCGAAAAAGAGCGGATGCCGAGAGATAGAACTTATCTCTTTTTTTTTGCCGGCTTTGTACATCGCAGCCCCGGGTGGCGGAAGGAGAACACTTATTTTCGGCTCCGAAGAGCAAAAAAAGCTCTGGCCGACTACCT